>CM057813.1:31163736-31176236 GCA_030067965.1 Latrodectus elegans
TTGGCAGACTTATAAATCCCTGCTATAGAAACACACAATAAATTGAATTAAATAGAATTTATCAATTAATTTTTAAAAATAAAAAGTTGTGCTATATCATCATCTTCGCTACTCCCTTAGTTTAACGTCCCCGTCCCAAGCCGAAGCTCGGATTTAGACGATGAACCTCTAGTTGGCATTGGTGCACCCCTTCAGACTATGCCTGCCACATGGTCCTGGGCCCAAGGGAATATTAAAACAAATATAAGTAATACTTGTTTTAATAATCTAAAAGGAAGAAAAATGTCAAACAATAACGATTTCAAATATGACAGTTTTTGATAAAGCCAAAATCAAAGACATTATGTTAATTGACTATTTAAATGTGTATATTTATGTACACTATATTTAACAAATCACCTTTTAAACATATGTAATACACTGGTATCCAGAATTAAAGTTACAAACATATTTTTCACATATAAAATACTGTATAAAAATCATATAACCCTATTATTTTAAGAAGTAATGTTGTATGGTGTGTAATTTGATAACTAATATATCTTACGAAAAAAATACTTCAGATTCAAGCAACTGTTAAGAAGTGTTGATGTTATAGAACACGCTCTAATTTGAAAAATAACTTCAATTAATATTTCAATTTTTTACCAAATCAACAATTTATCTTTCAGCAGTCAAGCAACTATTCAGAATAGTTGAAGTTGCGGGATACACTATAATTTCAAAAATAATTTCAATTAATATCCCAATTTATTATTAAATCAACAATCAAAGAAAATTTTAGCAGCCTAACAACTATTCAGAATAGTTGAAGCTATGGAACACACTCTACACAATAATCTTTACATTGTTATGGCATTATTAAGGGCCTCTAAAGAACTGGATAGAGCATGGTAAGATGGAATTACATATGACAGTTAAAAAATTTTTATAAATATTAATTTCCTTCCAAGATAAAATTTGTAATTAGACCATGCATTTCAATTATCTTAAATTTTCTTTCCTTTTATGAATAAATGTTCTTGGTTTTTAATTAATATTTTTACATAAATATTTTTGTGAGCAATGGTAGTCTAGTGGTTAAGGCATCCCCTTCCGTTCGGGCAAACAAGTTAAGCCATACGCTTCCGGTTCGGAAAGGCTGGATTTGATTCCCAGTGCCGCCAAAGATACACCAAGTGCATACGATGTACGTGCTCATTAAATCTGTGGAATCAAAAGCCCTGAGGTCGGTCATTGAGTAGTTACTATGGCTATAATGGTTTAGAGAAAATTTCCTTCACCTCCAGATCAATGTCAAATTTAAGGATTTGTATCCTCTGGTGGTGCCATCTATCAGAGGATTTTAGAGCAAAATCATCCTTTTACCTTCATGGTGCCCAGGTTGAAACGACGCACCCTACTGACTTAAATTGGCATTGCCGTCAGCAGCGCGAGTTGGCTTGTCCAAGTGTCATAAATAACAACGGCAACATAAATATTAAAAGAATTAAAACTCTATGTTGTGAAAATTTTAAAAGTTTTCTAATGAAATTCTTGCCCTTTAGTATCAAATTACTTTTACAATTTTTCATTGTATCCGTAAGTAAATATACCTTGATTATAACATATTAAAACGATACAATTTTATGAAACATATTAAGCTAAATAACAAAATTTTATTAGTAAAATATTATAAAGCTAATTAAAGTGCTATTCGCTTTTTTTTATAATGATTCAATAGATTTCATAAGTGAAAAATTTATTACTTTACAGATTTTGCTTCTAATATAGAATTGTTTGGTTGTTATCAGGTTTATATGTAGTTTTGTAACAGCTCTATATTATTACTCTTATATAATATTATTACTCTACTGACAAGAGATTGCGCTACTGAACGATAGAGATAACTTACAAAAATATTCAATATCCAATAAGAAATATACTTAAATGAGACAGAAGAGAGATGTAAGAAGTGGAAGGTGAACCATCTGATTCATAAATAACTTTGTTTATTGTTTGTAATGTACCTTTTAACCTTATGTATAAACATGTTTATTATTATTATTAAGTAATTTTTGTATCTGTTTTAATCATGTGTAATGTCATAATAAATGTTTTGTTTGGTATTATTTTAACTTCCATTTTGTTACGTCCTTACAGTTTTGATTTTAGTTTATCAACGTATATGCCGGTCTTAAAATATTATTATAAGTATATTTTAATGTACAGTAATTTTTGACTAAAATAAATATTGTTATTATAAATAATAAACTATAATTCTGATTTTACTCCTGTTTTAAATTCGTATTTTTTATAAAATCATTATTAACATTGTTATATATTTATCAAAATCGAGTTAAATATTTATTAAAAGAGAGTTAATTTGTCATTATAAATAATATATTCTAATTCTGATTTTGCGCTTTCGTTTTAAACTCGCTTCTTTTTATATCATCATTAACATTGTTATGTATTTATTAAAATAGAGTTAAATAATGAATATAGAAATTAACTAAAATGTATGAAAGCAAATAAATTGTAATCATTTTAATAAATTTTATGAATTTTATTTATTATTTTTAATTAATTTTATGAATTTTATTAAATTTCAAATTCTATTCTATAGAAAATAAGATTGTTTTTATAGATTTAAATGCTTGCGTTCGTAGTTTACATGTGAATAACATATACAATGAGAGATTTAAATGTGATATTGTTTCATCTTGATTTGTGTCTTGGAGTTTAAATGAAATTGTCGGGAATGTTAAAAGGTTGTTGGGAATCATGTCGAGTTAATCATTACACTTTTTTCTTTACATATTTTTTCTACAAGTAGATATACCATAAATATACAATTGTATAATTAGTCACATTGATTAACATTATATATGTGTGATATATAATGTTAATCAATTATACATATCAGATCTAGTTACTAGTAATATGATATTTTTCTAGAAGTAAATAGTAAGTACGTAATCAATTATTTGTTACTTTATCTCCTCGTTAGTTGGAGGATCTCCTTATTAGGAAGATCTTTTTTACATATTTGTATAATAAACTCAATCTCAAAATTCAAATATGGACATGAAGTTAACAAATAACGTTTTAATGATGTAAGTGCGTAGTGAATTATGCTAGATTCTATTGATCTTTAACAATTGTTAATTCTTAACTTTATACACTTACTCTCATTTATATCCTAATTAATTGTTAACATTAAATGAAGAGCAAGAGCTAATGAGTGTGTATCTTATTGTAAATTGTAATCTTAACAAATAATAAAAGAGAATTACCATTATTTTAAACTACATTCGTGTGGTACCATTTAAGCAATTACAAAAAAGTTTGACTCATCATCCATTTATTTACGAATAATTTCCTGCTTTGTGAAAAATGTTTTAAGTAATCTTCTGTCATTTTAGCATTCATTTGCGACCAATGATAATAATGATCTGAAACTTCTCCTGAAAAAGGATTTTTCGCTCTCCGTTAACGCGTCAAACTTTCTTTCCCAGACTTTGACAAATATTCTTCCATTATGTATGATGCAGTGGCAAAACGTTTGAATGATAGTACAGAACTGTCAAATCCAATCATAAATTTTCCAGCTTCCACTAAATATATTACTCTCTCTTTATATGATACCGTTTCCTAAAGCATAACATCCTCCACAACCAAACTCCCACCAACCACCCCCTCCAGAAACCTGAAAAGCTCCGAATCTACCACCGGAGGACTATCAATCCTCAACAACTGCGATAGGAGACGCCGCTCTGCGAGTCTGATCTAAGATCTTGGAGCGAATTTTTAATTAATGTCCGAAAGTGTCCGGCCAGCAGGACGTAACAAGTGACGTACTTCCCTACATTTATCACTTGTTTCCCGGACCCATCTCCACTCGCCCACCGTCTTCTGGTCCTCTTCTTCCTACTTTAATGGCATCGTCCTGGGAACATTGAGTCATTAATCAGAAAGACAAGGAATCATTCGGACACGGCAATGGCTCGGTGGAAATGGTTCTGGACTTTTGACTCCTACCCAACGGCAGAACGGTGTAGAACATGTTGTTCTCCCCCCTTTTTTTTTTTTTTCTTTGCCTGTCTGGCCACATTCATTTTCATGGGCTATGGTATCTGTCCGCAAATACCTATTGAACGACACATCTTTTTTTTTACACTGTCTTCTATCGTATAGAATCTTAAAAATAGATAGTGAATTCTATTTCCAGATATAAAGTTGAAAACTTAATTTGATTTCCTAAGATTTGGTATAGGTTATTAATAACTAAAGTATGTCTTTTGAAGTTTCCATTACTGTAACTAATACATATATTATACACTTACATTTTTTTATTTTTAACATTTTATTTAACATAACGTAACTAACATTTACATAACATTTCTTTCCAAAGCTGATATTTTAAAATTTAAAATCCCAATATATTATTTAAGACTATAAAGAATTCCTTCACTTTGCTGGAAGGATCTTCGCAAGGATAATATTTCCTTTCAATTTTTAAGCAATGCTTTTTTTGGAAAAGTTTTGTTTAAATTAGGTATAGTCGTCATAAATTTGTTTGGTTTACTTTTCCTTAATGGGCACTTTTTGCGCAGAAAGTGTAATTAGACCAATACTCACAGCTTAAAATGGATTCCGAACCACTACAAACTCCATGCTCTTGAAGGGATTCAAATCCACGAACTTTTGAAACGAAGGCAAGTTCACTAACTATTCATACTCGCCATGATTACAACATGCGGTAATCCTGATATGTGTATGATTTCTATAAGTTTAATACACATATGTAAAATAAACTAATATGAATCTTAGGGGTATGTATTAGTTTTGAAATAAATCAGCACTAAAAAATGATTATGATGTGTCAAGAAAATATCATGTGAAAGAAACATTGAAGATTTAAAGAAAAGTAATTTGAAAATTTAAAGAAAAAATTGTTTTTAAAACTCTGGTTTAATATAACTAAAGAGGAATCATTTTGACATCGATATTGAAACACAGAATTAACACGATTTATAAATACTTAAAAGTTTCCAGAAAGAAGTTTTGAAACAAAAGTTAAAAAGTTTTAAAGGAATTTTTTTTTTTTTTTTTTTTTTTTTTTTTTTTGAGAAGAGAAAAATTGTACATGAAAAGAGGATAATTAAAGAGTGTTTACAGTTTTGCATAAATAAGAAAATTAATGAATGAGAAATAAATTTTGGAAACTTAAATAAATATTATAAGTTGACAGTTTAAAATCATTAAGAAAACTGACGTTTCGAACACAACTTAATAAAATCAAATGTGAGAAATTTGAGATAATTTCAAGAGAATAATTTTTAAATAGATTCTGAAAATAACAGACAGAAAAAGATTCAGATATTAGAAGAGAAATTGTTAAGAAATATTAAAAAAATTTTTGATATTGAAAATAAAAGTTTTTATATATGATTTGAATTATAAGTGGAAAATATCAGTTTGAAAATTCTAACAAGATAAATGGAAAATTTTTATGCTAAAAATAAATAAACGAGAATTTAAAATTCAGAAAATACATTGAAATGATGATTTAAAATCAACTAAATTTAAAAGGAATTTTTTTATGTTCAAAATCAGTTTTAAAATAATTGTTTAATTTTGTTACTGTTTCCTTACGTTAAACAGCATTCCACAAATCATTAAAAAATGAACTGTCGAATTTAAATTCGACAGTCCATTTTAATGCTCGTTCTTTTAAATGAACTGTTGAATTTAAATGCACATAATTAATCTTTTTTTATTTAAAATTACTTTAAAAATGTAATGCGGGCAGAAAATTAATTTTTTATGCTATTTATATTGATTTATTTGGATGTATTTTATATTAATTTATGTTCTTAATAACGGTAAATATCAATAATAAGTTATTTATATTATTTATGAAGTAATTAACTTATGAACAGGTATTTTTTTTAATTTTCCTAATGTACAAATACTATTTAACGACAAAGATCTTTACAAGATAAAGCCAATTTTTTCTTTTTTTTCATCAAAGAGAAACATCGACATTGTTTTTTAATTTTGAAATCACATATGGAATTTCAAAATCATATTTATAGTATCGTTAACTATTTCCCGATGAATAGTTGAAAAGTAGTAAAATAGTGAATTGTTTTAAAAAATTATTAAACTTGCTAACTTTTTAACAAAAATTTTAATATGAAACAAAAACTTTACTAATAAACTGAGAATTTAGATGTTAGTTTTACAGTTTTTAGAGAAACCAGATATTACAATAATAATATTTAATCTTTATTTTCTGTGTTAACAATATATCTTTAATAATTTCTTTATATATATATATATATATAATACATATATATATATATATATATATATATATATATATATGTATTATATATATATATATATATATATATATATATATATATATATATATATATATATATATATATATATATTTACTCTGATTAATATTCATAAATATTTTGATATGTTAAATCCGAAGAGATATTGCTTGTATATTCGTAGTTAAAATGGGTAAATTGGAATGAAGTATAGTTGTGTAAATCTTCTCATACAATTAGAAAACCTATTAATTATTGCAAAATTTCTTAGCTATTTTCCCGTTTAACAAATTTAGTAGAAGCTTTATAACACATTTATATATAAATGCATTTTAACAAACACACTCACCATTAAAACATAGTTTAAAAATATTTCAATAATTTTTAACATGCACTTTAGCCAGAGGCACAAACCATTAGTTTATCTGTTTATTAATAAATTATTGTTAGCAGATTTTAAGAAAGTAAATCAATATGTTAACGCCCTGTAATTTCAGTATAAAAACAAAATATTCAGAATGTTTATGACGTACCTTAGCAACCACTTAGTTACCGATTAACTTAACAGAAACAAATTTTAAGTTTTCTTAAAAAGTGAAATTCGTATTTCCAGAATTTGGACATGTTCTGCCATCTATTAACCAAAACATGAACGAAATCCGTTTTTTAAATAACAGTGCACTAAAAACCATTCTTTATATTATTTAATACTAAAAGTATAAGTATTTTAAATTTTGTGCAATTTTAATACAATATTTATGTTTCTCAAATGTATATTGTTTTTCTGTAAAAGTTCTTTTGACATTTATTTTCAATTTTCATATATTAAATTATACATATTTTAAACTAGATTACACAATTCGTTTTAAAATTAATTATATTCAACATATGAGGCGGATAATCCATAATTCTTCATACATACATTTTCGGATAATTAACAGTTCCAGATATCATTCGAATTTTCTATCACTGAATTTTTGCTTTATAACATTATCACTTCATTATCATTTATTAAACTTGTTTTCACGTTTATTACTTATCAAGAAAAAAGCAAAATATGTAAATTATATATTCACTCAAGAAACATGTAAAACATACAATTACCTATTTAAAACAAACAAAGCATGTTTTTGAAATAATGTATAATTTATACGATTTTAAGGATGAAAAATGTTTTGTTTTAAAAAAATATTTTCTCTGTATGCTAATATACAATCATTGTAGTAGTTTATTTCAAGTTAATGTAGAAAACGTATCGTTCTTAGAAATTTAACTTTCGTTTAATATTGACAAATATTTTTTTTAATGTATCATTCAATATTGATAAATATGTTTTAATTTAATACCCTCCATTATAATTTACTTAAGAATTAAAATAATAACTTAATTTTACATTGCATGAATAGTTTATAGTACTGTGTCTTACATATATTCTTATCTTTATAACAGTTATTTTGTAACAACGACTGCAACGGAAATAACAATGTAATTATTTTGTGAAATACATTATTTTACACTCATTACGAGAAATTTCAGATTGAAGTAGATGATCGTAATAAATTTTCTTACATGAAAAATAAAAATTATTTTGCAAAATTAGAGATTAAAAAAAATTATCAGGATGTTAATAATGATTATTTCCACGAGAATGAATATCAATTCATAATGTGCTTCATAATAATATATGAGCTAATAAACCCTGTATGTGCGTTAAGATTTAAATTAATTATTTTCCTAAGCTATTTTTTGTTTTTCATTAGAAATTTTAAACTATTTTCCGTTCTACAGTACTTTCAGCAATTCATACATTTAAACTATTATACTGTAGATATGGCACATATTTTAAACTATTTATATTCTCTGAAATAGCATTAAACATACACGTAAAACAATAAGCATTTTTTTTTCACTTTTACACGATATTTCTGCACGTACGATATGTTACATGTTACTTTTAATTAGTTTTGTATGATGTCCATTAGCGAAAATTTGAATAATCTGCTGATAAAAATTCTTTAACTGCATAAAATATAAGATGGGAAAATATTACAAACCTTAACGAAATAGGAAATTATGTAATTCAAGTTTATGTATGCGAAATTAAAGAAAAGGATTAATTTTTATTAAGTTCAAACTATTATTCAAGCTTTTTTCCTCGTATCAATCCTATAATCATTATTAGCTTTCGTACTAAAATTCTTACGGCCAGTGTTTTAGGTTAGGAGCTATCTCGTAATAAATATTAAGTATATTATTTGTATATGTGTGTGTGTGCAAATTTACTCTTCAAAATACATAAAACTCGGACATCGATATGCATTTGCATAAAATTCTCTTATGCCTTATTATAAAAGATAATATACATAATCGATATTTAGTCCACTTTTGCATATCAATTAAATTCCCATAAATCTCAGATTGGATTCAATCATTAAATTTATGTATGAATTTGTTTGCATTTTAAAAACATCGACAGCTTTCACTTATTCATTAACTGAGAGATATTATTGACTCACAGCATTTTCAACTTTGATATCATAATTTTTGTTAATTATTTGCATAATATGATAATACTTGAATATGTTCTCGACTGATTATGCCGCAAATAATCATAATCAAGAAAAATAGTATCTGTAATTAAGAAAAATGTAAAAATAACATCTATACATAAATTCATATTTTATATTAGTGTAGAAATAATTAATTACGAAGCATATTTTCAGAAAATTTACTTATTCTTATTTCCATTAACCATTTGATAAAGTAAAAATTGCTTAATCTAAATTTCTGCTATGACATACAAGCCATCTGAACATTCCCGTTTTAAAAAATTTGATTTAAATTAATATATTTCATTACTTTTCTTTTTATAATTAGAAATTAAAATTAAATTTATTTATATTGAAGTAGATGATCGTAATAAATTTTCTTTACATGAAAAATAAAAATTATTTTGCAAAATTAGAGATTAAAAAAAATTATCAGGATGTTAATAATGATTATTTCCACGAGAATGAATATCAATTCATAATGTGCTTCATAATAATACATGAGCTAATAAACCCTGTATGTGCGTTAAGATTTAAATTAATTATTTTCCTAAGCTATTTTTTGTTTTTCATTAGAAATTTTAAACTATTTTCCGTTCTACAGTACTTTCAGCAATTCATACATTTAAACTATTATACTGTAGATGGCACATATTTTAAACTATTTATATTCTCTGAAATATCATTAAACATACACGTAAAACATTATATATTGATAATTGTAATTCAAATATTGATAATTATACAACATATTGATAATTGTAATTCAAAAAATTAACATAAGAGTAACATGATAATTTTTTGATTAGGATCAGTATGTTTCATTATAGTGAATAAACATGTGAAATTTAATTTTTAATATACGAGGGTTGCTATTTATATTTCTGGCCTAATAATGAAAAAACAAATATGTAGGATCGAAATTGGTTTTATTGTTTTTCAAAATATTCTCCATGATGATCAATACACTTTTGCATGCGTTTGAACCAATTTTCAAAGCACTTTTTCCAGTCCGATTGAGGTAACTCCAAAACATGCGTTTTGAATGCATCAACCGCTTCTTCGGGGGTCGAAAATCGTTGTCCACGTAATTTATTTTTGATGTGTGGGAATAAGAAGAAGTCATTGGGTGCCAAATCAGAACTGTACGGCGGATGACCCATCAGTTCGATCTTTCGCTCCGTCAGAAATGCCTTTGTTTGAGTCGATGTGTGAGAGCTCGCATTGTCATGATGAAGAATGATTCGCCTGTTCTTCTGCTTTTTTCGAATTTCTCCGATGACTTCTGGCAAACAAATGGTCGTGTACCATTCAGAATTGACCGTCCTGCATTGCTCTAACGCCACCGTTGCCACATGACCGTTAATGCCGAAGAAACAGGCAATCATTTGTTTCGATGTGCTTCTTCCTCGAACAACTTTTGTTGGTTTTGCCTCGTCTTGGAAGACCCATACAGTTGATTGCTGTTTTGTTTCCGGCTCATATGCATAGATCCATGATTCGTCACCTGTGTAGATGTTATACACAGCCTTTGATGTACCTTGAATGTATTTTTCCAACATTTCCTTGCACCAATCGACAAGAGCCTTTTTTTGAGCGTTTGTCAGATTATGCGGGATCCAACGCGAACAAATTTTTTTTACGCTCAAATGTTCATGCAATATTTTATTGATGCAAGTCATACTAATGTCCAAAGACGCCTCTATCTCACGTTATGTCACATGACGATCTTGCTTTATCAGTTCACGCACAGCATTGATCTTTTCTGGCACAACAACGGATTTTGGACGACCTGCACGGGATTCGTCCTGGATCGAACATCGACCACGATTAAATTCGCTATACCAATTTTTTACAGTGCTGCAGGATGGCGCTTTATCGCTGTATAAAGAATTAAGTTCATCGAAGCACTCTTGTCTTGACAATCCACGTCGAAATTTATGAAAAATAATGGCACGAAAATGTTCACGATTCAATTCCATTTTTTGACAGAGAAGAACTTTTCAATTTACTGTCAACAACACAAATAAAGCTATAATGGTAAATCGTCTGCTGAATTTATGTTTAAAAATATCAAACTTTCGATTAAAATCGTCTTCGGTCGCCTAACAACACTTACTGTTGCCAAGGCCAGAAATATAAATAGCAACCCTCGTATTTCGCGTAAATCTATATAAATATACAACAAGCAAAGCAAAAGAATCATAAAACTCGTTACTTTACTACAAATATATTAAAGTCTAAATTTAAATTATAATCCGTTAAACATAATAAAACATATTCAAGTTATTTTTATGATTCTACTCAAGTGCTTGATACACTTTAACGATTACACGTTTATTTTTCCATGGCGTAATATTACTTAGAATAGAACACAAGATTAAAAATTTCTAATAAAACTAATAATAACCCAAATAAATCCTTTCACGTGTTATTTGGAAAAACAGTTATGAATATTTATCCTTTCTTATTAATAATTTAAATTTTCCTAAGCATTTTTAAATTAACAATTAAAAGCTAAACCTTTAAAAAATAAATCAAAAATTACTTTATATTTTAGATTTCAAATATTTACAATTAATTTAAGATTTTAATTAATTGAAATTAATATTTTATATCATGTATTAATTACTCCATATAAAATTTATCAGAATTTAACATAAAAATGCTATATTTATGAAGATATTATAAAAGATTAAATTGCTTTTTTAAAATGAATATATTATTTTTGTTTTTTACAGGAATATTAAATTATAATATATACACCCACAGCACTAAGGTGTAACTATTACTAAATTTAATCTCTTTTAACTATTATAAAACAAAACACTGTACAAAATATATATATATACAAGAGAAAGCCCTTTTTTACTTCTAGCAATTCAAAAAAAAAAATTTTAATCTCCACTGAACCAAGGCAGGTTAATTAAATATTTCCTTCTACTTATATTATAGGAATCATTAAAAAGGAACTAAGTTTTATTCTCATATAATCTTTTATAATATAGAGATGCACCTGAATAAATATTTAAACTTCTTATAAAACTTTCAGAGTTCAGTTGGTAAGAAATTTTTGCTTTTATATATCGTATAATCTTAAGTTTTCATTTATTTAAATAAAGATAAATCATTAAAATTTTGCTTTTAAATTTAAAAAAGAATATATATATATATATATATATATATATATATATATATATATATATATATATATATATATATATATATATATATATATATATATATATATATATATATAAGTAAAAAATATTTTCTCACTCGAGAATAGAAATTTATCAGATGTTTAAATTTGAGATGAATTTAATCTATCGTAAAAATTTTATTTTAAATGTATTCGTTAAATCTATTTAAATTATACCAATTAGTGTAACTGTTTAATTGTTTTTATCTTAAAACTTTTAACTAAATCTTATAAAATATGAGTAACTATTAACAAATAGATACACAAAATTTAATATTTGTTTCTGAAATATTCGATGTTTAGAATAACATAAATACATTAATAATTTCTCAATATAATATATATTTTTTTCAGATTTCAAATAAATTATTTCTATCGCGATACAAATATAATTAATCTTTGCGACTCACACACACA
>CM057813.1:31181236-31193736 GCA_030067965.1 Latrodectus elegans
GGCAGAAGATTTAGCAATGGTAGTGAATAGTTATCACCCACATAACACAAGAGCGGGATCAGGACAACCTCTTTTCCTCCTTCTCAACTTGGCCATCTCTTACTTTCCTCCTTCGCATAGTAAGAGACAAAACCAATCTCGCCATCAGATCAAAATCACTGGCCAGTAATCTGGTGCCAAGGAGGATACAGATCTAATATGGGACCAATAACTATATCTAACAATTCAGCGGACAACTTTCAGCCACGGCTGATATTGTATGCTTTCTCCACCCTCTTTGTTCCTTTCATTTTTATTTGACGTGGAGTGCATGCCGTTCGGTGGAGAATGCGATAACCCCCAGCACTCAAGCCGAGCCCACCTCTTTCTCCCCGATTAAGGGCCGATGAGGGGCTGATGATGGAAACGGTTGATTAAATGGATAGTATAGGGGGCGACGCCCTTAGGAGGCCCCCTCTTCTTCTCATGGAGATTAGGAATTTATGCCCTCTGCTGCATCTATCTCCTCCTCTACCCTCTCTGGGAAGTCTTTATAGTTCGCCCACCTCATCCTCTTGTAGTCAGTGAGAGGCAATCAGTTATTGGTTTCTGCATATTTCTATTTATCGCAAATTGGCGTTATTAGTGGGACTTTTGTGACATGCTACAGCGCCAATTATTATTATTGATTCACAAATAAATTAACTCATTCAAATTAATAAACTGTTTCACAATTTAAATTTCTTTCACATTATGTAAAATTGTAAAATAAATTTTATATATTTTTTTTGTTTTGTATACTGTATATAAATTTTATGTTATGATTTAATTTCAAGTAATCAGTAAATACTCTTTTATTTAATAGTTGTTACTTGATTAGTTAAAAAATAAATCTTAAAATAAAATAAGAATTGTTATACTGTCAGTAATACATCATATGTAAGAACTGATTAAAAAAAATAGATCAATACAATGATGATAAAAATAAGAGCTGTTATACTTTTACTAATATAGCAAAGGAAAACATTGATGACATAATAGATCAATACAATGATAGCAAACTAATGATGACAGATTAATAAATTAAGAAGGAATAATTAATCAAGATATTTTCAGTGATTTCTAAGAAATAATTATTAATATTTTTCAAACATTCGTATTCTTACAGCTAATCTACAATTTGAATAAATTAATGTGATCTTGAAAAATAAGTGTTTGGGTTTCAATAAAATTTATTTAGTTATTAGTGACATTAAAATGTTCTTATGCATCTGTATTTTTGCGATGCCTATAAAAAGTTTTAAATTTAAAGTAAAAATATACAGAATTACAATAATATTAAATTTTTCTCGTTAGAATTAATCTAAACAAACCTTCAATTTTTATTAAGAGAATTAATCTCTAAAATAATTTTTTTTTTTAAATTTTAAAGGCTTATAACTTTTAGAATTGATGATATAAGTAAAACATTTTTTGTGGAAATTGATCTTTCTCCTCATACATGAGGGAACTAATAAGATATTATTACGTGACTAATAACGTCTTTAACAAGATAAGAATTTAAGTAAATAAAATGAAAAATGACTTAACACAGATTCTTAACTGCTAAATTACGAAATGAAAGTACATTTTTGTAAAAAAAATGCTTATATTTTTCTAAAAAATTAACGAATAATAGGACAAATTAAAAGCCAGTGTATTTTTTAACTTAAATTGGAAAATCCATCTGATTCAAGATCCAAAGGACTAAAAATTTGTGCAAAAATAATTTATGCTTGAATTTTATGAATTAAAAAAATATAACTTTGTCAAACCACTCCTTTATTATAAATTTTACGTTAATTGAAGTTAGACTTACACTTAAATTAAATTGTCAGTTTAGGTATATAAGTAAGAAATTTTTAATTATTTCAAGGAATGTTTAATTTTGTGTGTTATTATTGCTAAAAAATAATTTTAATTTTATATCTTAAAACTTCGAAAAAGAAAAGAGAAATAAATTATTAATTTTTATAAGAGTCAGCTAAGTAGCAAAATTTTTTTAAAAGAATAAAGTTAAAAAATAATACGAATCATTTATTTTCAAAAAATATTAAATTTTACTGTGATTTGATTTGTATGAAAACGCAAAGGTATTATCTTCAACCAATGTAAGCGTTTTGGAAATAATTTTATTACGATAATATTCTAGCGTATTTTCAAAAAATGGTATTTCGTATAAAGTTGATAGTTTAGTGATGGTAGAATAAAGAAGTATCTTTTAAGATTGAGAAAATTATTAAAATAAATGTATGTAATTTTAAAATTATAAATTTAGTAGTTCTAAATTTTAAATTTGCTTTTTAATCTCAGATTTATATAAACTTTTCATTATAATCTTGTCTTAAAATGATAATTTAATTCTTTCCAAAACTAATATTTCTTTAAGTTTTCAAAGCATATATTAACTTATTTCAGTTTCAGTTGCATTTAATAAAACATTCTTTTTCTTATTGTTTCAATATATTATGTGTATACAAAAAAATTTAAAAAATGTTTAATTTAAAACGAAATAATTTGAGACTTTAAAAATATGTAAAAGTTATCTAATCTATCTTGGTTCTCATCAATTGAATAATTATATCTTAAAACTTCATGTTCAATTGGAAAAGTATGAGAAATATTTTAGTTAATGTCTAATAATAATAGGAAAATAATAATTCCAGAATTGACGTCACCTTTAACAATTGTTCAAAATTACCAGATGCTTGCTTGCTTTGATTACTTAAGAATTAGTTAAAATCCATGTATGAAAGTGTTGTATATAAAACAAACAAATATGTAGTAATAAATTGTAAGGAGTCTATTCTATGTCTTCTACGTATTATCAAACTAGTTTTCATAACCAATCAGGTTCATGAATAGGTTTTTCTTTAATGAATCTCAAAATTCTCGCGTATTTTACAATGTACACTAATTTGTCTAATAAAATCAAATGTTTTTCACAGTTAATTAATGACAGTATGCACAGTTTTGTTTAATTAAAAAAAGCTCAGAATTTTTTTTTATCTTAAACATTACAATTATGCATGAAGCAGCATACCTGGAAACAAAAGTAAATTACATAAATAGCTAAAAACTAAATATTTAGAATTAATAGTATACATTTGTACAGTATTGTTATGTACACTCATGTTTAAGTATTGGATAAGGAATGAAATCATGAAATATGAACATTAATAAAAATAAACAATTCTTTCAATTGCATAATATCTAATATCAACAAAATAACATTCAAGAGATATTTTTATACGATAAAATAACATGCAAGAGAAAATTTCACAAGTAAAAATTTTGTTTTAATCTGCATGTAAAAGTAACTGTAGATATAAATGAAAAGTAATGCATATTTTAAATAATTTTTAAGTAACAACTGAACACGAAAGGAAAAGATTATACTCAGATTTTGGGAGTTATAATTACTATATTACTTATAAAATTATAACCTTAACATATATCTTTAATATAATTATCATATCATTGCAAGTATATTCCATAAAGCTATCTTTAGAAGATCATAAGTTTCATTAATATATTATAGCATAAATCAGGAAAACCATTTAATAAATTATTCATTAAAATAATTCCCTCTATGAGTAAAATATATATAGGTGAAACTACCATCACATTATATCTGGTTGAAAGCTTATACAACGTTTTACATAAAATTGTATACATGGCTACAATAGTATAATTCCCTACGCTAATATTCTAACAGAGCTGATACTAAAGCATTAATTAAAAATATTTACAAATTTATTCATTAAAAGATTTATCTTTATGCGTCAAATACATTTGAAACGTACATTATTATAATCTATGTGCAAATTTATGCCATACCATATAGCGATTTGTATGCGTGAAGTAGTTCATCTAATGTAAAACATATATTACTGGATGTTGTTTTACAATATTTTATGCTATTTGGTAATAAAAATTTTGTTTTACTCACATATGATACTTTAATATTTTTACAATTTGTATATTTGGTAAATTTTAAACACTTTTTTAATTACTTATGTACTTGCAACATTGTAAATAATTGTATTATTTCAGGGAATGAATAAAAATATCCGACATGCTAAAATTATAAGCATTTTTTAAAATTAAAATACATTAAAATGTAACTTAGATAAAGAGAATAACACTTAATGTTTTATGGATAATTTGAACTAAGGTTGCAGAATTAATTTTTACAATCATAATAATTTTTATAATACTAAGAATTAATTTCTCAAATATTATACATTAAAAGAGTTCATTTTTGTAAAAGAAAAAAATAGTTTGAACAACAATTATTGATTTATATAAGGTAATAAAGTGAAAGAATTGTGAATTAAAGAAATTACATATTAACATACCTAAGAAAAGAATTAAACAGAATATTTTTAACTGTAGTTGAAAATATGTTTTTCTTTAATTATTAATTTTTTGTTATATATTCAATTAATAAAAGGAAGATAAAAAAATGTAAATGGTAAATAATGGAAATTAATTAAAAATTTGTTGAAAAACTAAAATTAATCTATTTATGTCCCATATTGATTAAATTTTTACATATTAAAAATCTTAGATATAAAAAAATATGTAATAGAAATATCTTATTATTGTAACAGACCGATGTTAACAATATTGACAGTAGATGGCGCTGCTGCCCAATTTACAAACAACATTGAATGAGATGAGGATAGTGATGTGAGAAATGGCAAGGAAGAACCATCCGGTTCCTAAATACATTTTGTTTTGTACCACCCTGGTACTATGTAACCTTGATTTTATTTTATAATTATTAAGTGTTTTCTTCTTGTATCTAATCTTAATTATGTGTAATGTAATAAATGTTTGTTTTGTTTTAACTTCCATTTTCTTACGTCGCTACATTATCTTAAATTCTTACAAAAATGAATTTAGCGACTATTCTTCATATTTCTATAAATTAGAGCTATGAGATTATGTTCAATTCTTCAAAATGACCTATGTATCTTCCTATCAATTATGAAATAAGATACATATTTTAAAATTAATTTTCTTAAAATCTTATATACTTATTTTTGCGTTAAAATAAATTTTAGTACTGCTTTTATAGCAAAAACTTCATATATCATTAATTTTATTTATTATAATAAACTCAGCAATATATTTTAAGTTTCTATATAAAATAAAGAATCCGAGATTTAAAAAAAATTCCATTCTCTATATTTTTTTTAAATCTTATTTTATACGTCCTTTCAAATTTTTATTCAATTAAAATATTTTTAAATTGTAATTTCAATAAATATACAAATTTATAAATAATGGATGAATTTGCAAAAAGCTTTTAGAGTAGAACGTGTAAATGTAAAAAAAAATAATTAACTTTATATAAAAATTTCATTAGTAATTGAGATACATTAAATATTGTTAAAATTAATTTTGTCATATCTTTTATAAAAGCAATCCTTCAAATTAAACGTAATTTAATAGTAATAAAATTAATTCGTGAATAAGAAATCTACTGAGTAAATTTTTATTTTTTTATAAAATCAAAATTTTAAGCTGACTATAGTATTTAACATAATAAAAAGTATCAAAATAAAAGTTTGATTACAAATTTTAGATATTTTTTTTTTAATTTATACAGCTCACTGTTAATGAAAATAAATAATATGAATCTATATAACAACATAAGTATTACTACAATGTAGCTTAATTAAATAGTTCTTAAATTGGAGAACGAAAAATAAAGAAATGTAAAAAAAAAAACACTTTTTTCTTGATTTCTGATCTTCTCTCTTCAAGTCTATTATCGGTTATTTTCTCAAGAAAAAAAAAATCCTATCCCAATTTCAACACAGGCCACAAATGATTTTTCCTCTAAATGACCACACGTCGAGCACCGTTATCAACATTCTATCACCGGCGCCCTTAAAACACCTTTTGCAGTCGATAGGAAAGAAAACAGAAACGAAGAGAAAAGGAAAAAAAAAGTCGGATAGATAGGGATTTTTCTTCTTTTCAGGGATTTTTCTTCTACTTGGCCCTCTCCTTTAATTGGATGGAAGTCTGCTGATGGACGGAAGGACGTCAAAAGGGTCCGTCATAGCAGGCCGTTACTGCTGGCCGGGAGACTCTTGAGTGCGATTGCTAACCAGCTGCGCCCAATTGCATTTCCTTCAATTGTTAAGATTGGGTGCAAGAGATTTTTCTTCTCTTTTCAACATCCTTCTCTTTCTTTCAGCTTAAATACTTGTAGAAGTTTTTCCAATTAAAATATCAACCTTATTCCCTTAAGATAGGGAATAATTTATCTAAGTCAGCCTGTATTTAAATACTACTGTAATGTGTAATAATCCGCAGAAATATATGAACTTAAAAGAATAAATATCAGAAAAAATTTTTCAAAGTTGATAAGAGTTTACAAGACAGTATTGCGTTTTGTTTTGCATCATTATAGCTATTGCTTGAAAAAATTGTAATAAGTATCGAAAAGTTTTTAAGTAAATAAGGCATGAAAAGAGACATTTAAAATATCAAATTTCATTTGAAATATGTTATAAAGCATGCCGTTTTGGCGTCTAGAATATTCTAAAAGGTTATTAAATAGCATTGCTAGTATTTTAGAAGAGAGCGCTGTTTCTTCCTTCAATAGATATCTCTTGAAACATATGCTGCAGAAGTGTTTATTTTTATAACTCAAATAAATAAATAAATAATAAAATTTACAGAATTTTAAACTGGAAAACATAAGGAAATTAATTTGAGATTATGGGGAATGACATCTCATAATCTCCTAAGAATTATTTCAAAGTTTGATATTCTTTTGAAAATGAATTTTTACATTTCTATTTCTAGTTTGAATGTTAAACATCTGCTTATTATTGAATTTTAACATAAGTGCTTTAATGAAATATAAACCACATTTCTCTTCAAACAAAAACAAAACAAACACAGATTTAAGAAATATACACTAACATTATTTAGTTCTTAGATTAAAACCTAGATTCATGAAGTTAAATAAATATGAAGCTTATATACCAATAAATTTTTACTAAATATTTTTATTAGCTAAATGTTAATTTTAAAAAAGAGAAAAGACGTTAACATATATACATTGTTATTAAGGAATATGAAAATAATGTTTGAATTTCAATTTTTTGAAAAAATCCTTTGATTTAGGGCTAGTTTTGACAAAAATACTTTAACTGAAATAACTAAACTCACAAGATTATATTTTTGTCTCAATGACCTTCCAGCACACAGATTAGATTTATTTGTATTGTATGTCAAATAATTCATACTTCAGTAACTGTGATACAAATTCTAAAATTGGTGTTTATTTTTTTATTTTTCCAGTTAAAAAGAAAGAAATATTTTTCACAATAAAGGAACGTATAGAGTTTGTAATTTTTCAAGTTATCCACACAATAATATAAGGCATTTATATTGAGTAACAAATTAAATTTTCATGTTAATTGTAATTTTGTAATATTAAATGATATTTTTTAAATGATTTAAATTTTCAATCCTGTCTAGCTTTCATCCAGTGATATGCAGAATATTAAATTTTTAATTCATTAAATGATAACTACGAAATGAATATTCACATATTTTCTCTAGACGATATGTTGGTAAAAATAAACGTTCAAGAATTTCATTAATTTTAAAACTGATCTTAATGGTAATTTTGCTGTATTTCATTCTCTATCTAACGGTTGTCATCTTTCTTATAGGTGAAAGTCACATAAAAATTTTCAATAACGTTGCTAGAAATCAAATGAAACGTATCAAAAATCACTTAAGAATTATGTTCATTGTAATCATTCTTGTAAGAAAGCTACAACGATTGCATAAAGCACCATTCAGAATCACACACACGCATACATAAAATAATTGTAGTCTCCCTAACTCAAAAGAATAAATTTACTTATCAATATAATTACTAACTTAAAACTAATTTCAATTATTTCTTCAGATAAGATTTTATGCAAATTATCAAGGAGCTGTTATGTTGTTCGTTAATCATTTAATTTTAGGCATAAAGTAATTATTTAAGTGCATTTAAAAGTAAATCCAGTTTTATAGTGTTTGAGTAAATAAAGTTTATCGCAAAATAGTACTCTCTATGAAATACAAAACACGCAGGAATAATTCACAATAAATAAAATGCACCAATTAGCTGATATTTCAAAGCATTCATTTTTAAATCCTAAAATTAAGAATAATAGTAATATGGTTAATGTTAGCAAAATATGCTTATTGAGTGTGTAAAATATCGAAATGTAAATTTTTCGATTTTATGTTGCTCAAAATGCTTGGAACTCAATATGTAATAATTAAAAAAAAAACTTATATGTTATTCTTATGTTCTACTTTGTTTTATAATTAACAAGAGCTATGAAAATCAAACTGAAATATGGACCCAAGAATATTTCATCTTGGTTTATATTTAAATTAATATCAGGACTTTCTTATCTGTTACGCAAAATGTTCGTTTAATTTTGTTATTTTTTTTCCAAAAAGAGAATGTGTCGCAAAGTTGAATTACATTCACCTAGGAAATCTGAATGTTATTTGAAATTTGCTTAGTAATTTAATCATAATTATCAATAACCTTTCTGGCTTTATGAAATTATTAATGTTATTATTAATTATTGTTAATGTTATTACTATTATCATTTTTAGCTCTATTGATAATTTAAATAAATCTTTGTTGAAATTTATTTAAATTAAATTTTTATTAATTGTGCAGCTAAATGCAAATACAACTAATTTTGAAAATACTACAAATCTATAACTTACATTATGAATTTGTTAACTGAAGTCAAATTTATGCCTTTTAACAAAACTAGATATTAATTTTTCCTCTGTATTTTATTGAATCTTACATTTTTTCCAGATGAATTTTTAATGAATTCTAAACTTTTAAAATTCTAATTAGTATGAAAACTTTTAAGGAAAAAAAATTTTTTAATCTTTAAAAAAACAATAAAAAAACCTTTGAGTGTCCTTTGAAAAAATTATTTATCACAAAATCTGTATAATGCATTTATATAGCTTCTAAAACACGATCTTATGTACCTTGGTTTTCTTAATTAATAAAATTGTTAATCTTTGTTATTACACATATAACTTTCTTAAACTTTTCATTTTATAAGGAACTATCATAGAAATGTCCCTTTCTTTTTCATACAGTCAAATGTAAGAAAAAGGAGTATTATTTTTAAAAAGAAAAAAAAAGCTTAATTTCACTCTCTCTCTCCCTCTCCCTCTCTCAAATGTAAAAACAAAACACAGTATCGCTTTCACTCTTAAGTTACGGATATTATTAAGTTTCTAAAAAGTCTATTGCGCAGTCGTTAAGGAAAAGTTTCTTCTTTTGCAATTGAATTTGGCATCTGGAAATAAAATGCTCAACTTTTGTGTGGTTGGAGAGACTAAGACATTTCAAGGTATTTATAAAATGACTTCACTCCAGAATGTCGAACAAAAGTTTAAAAACTTTACCAAGTGCTATAA
The DNA here is from genome assembly GCA_030067965.1 of Latrodectus elegans. NCBI lineage: Eukaryota > Metazoa > Arthropoda > Arachnida > Araneae > Theridiidae > Latrodectus > Latrodectus elegans. The sequence continues at coordinate 31,190,750 of CM057813.1, forward strand.
AGTTATTGGAAAAATTTCAAAAATTAAGTCTTAAATTTCTGTAGATAAAAGATTCAAGAAATTCTACTTTTCAATGGGTAAATAATGGCCGCTATCTCTTGATAAGTGAAAAATTGCAAAATTTTACCATTCGGGACAAAAAAAGAAAAAAAAATACGTATTCGAAATTTGATTAAAATAATGATTTTTGAAAAATTCAATCATAATTTTGAACCAATAGGCAGATTTTTGTAGTTTGTAGCTATAATAAATCTCTTCACAAGTGTAAAGAAATTTTAGTGAAGACAAACTGCTAAATATTTAAAAAGCAGAAAACTCTGCCACTGATACATAATAAGGAAGAATATTGGAGTTCAAATTTCTAATATTTGTTTTATAATAATAATAAAAACAGCCTTTTTTATTCAACATCCACAAAATAGTTCCTCCTTCTCGAATTTCTTTTAAATTTGATGTTTGAGAATGTTTATAAATCCTTGTATCCTAATCCTTGATCCTAATATTCCTAAATCCTGATATTCCTTATTCCTTGTATCAAAGGGTTGTTTTCTAAGAACATCATCAATGTCATATACGACGAATTTTATGTCTAAATAAAGATTCTATAATTCTGCAATAACAAAAATCGCCATCCAAGATTCTTCAAAACTGATCTCGGAGAACGTGCAGAAAATTTCAGAGAACAGGAAAGCAAAACCAGGTGCCAGAGACAAAATCAATAGTTTCTGTCCGAAATGCAACAATTTATTTGTAATGGTGTAGAGACTCTAGATATCTCACAGCAAGTTAGCAAAATGGAATGTGGTCAGTTGAATACACTGCCTTTCGTGATGATGAAAATCATAAAATTTTGAAAGAACACGAAATCGTAAATTCATCTTGCCGTATTGTGTAAAAAATAGAAATAGTACCCTGATGTTCCCTGAGAATTAATGAACTTCCATAAGTTTTCTAGCAATATTGGCAAATAAAGCATACCCTTCCATGATGTATTTTTACTCTGATGACGAAGAATACTTGATGGACGATAATTCTATTATATATCTCGGGAACTGGCCACAGTGAAGCTCAACAAAGTGAATTTGAATTCACTTGGTTGAGCTTAACTCTGGCCAATTACCGTTCTCGACCACAGCAGAGACTGGACTTCAACATATAGGATGTGGTAGAAAGAATTATCCGTTTATCAATTATCCGTTCAAACATCACTCTTCTCTACTATCTAATATAAAAATATAAAAGAAATAAAAATATACATATTGTCAATGCTCTAGGATGATATAGATTCTATGTCCAGATAAATGAGAAAAATTAACCTTACGAATTGTGTGTAGTCTAATATATATACACTACTGGCCATTAAAATTACTACAGAAAGACGGCGACATGCTACAGACGTGAAATTTATACGAAAGGAAGAAGGTGCTGTGATATGCAAATGATTATCTTTTCAGCGCATTCAGTCAAAGCAGGCGTCAGTAGCGACACCTACATTGTGTTTAAATGAGGAAATTGTTCAGCCGGTTCCTCATACACAAATTGCATTTGAACGTTGTCGCCTGGTGAAAAGTTGTTGTGATGCCTCGTGTAAGAAGGAGACATGCGTACCAGCACGTTTCCTACTTTGATAAAGGTCGAATTGTAGCGTACCGGGATTGCGGTTTATCTTATCGCAGTATTGCTGCTCGCGTCGGTCGAGATCCAATGGCTGTTAGCAGAATATGGAATCGATGGGTTCAGGACGGTAATACGGAACGCCATGCGAGATCTCAACGGCCACCTATCACTAGCAGCCGAGAAGACAGGCATATTATCCGCATGGCCGTAATGGATCGTGCAACCACGTCACGAGCCGTGAGTCAAGAAACGCGGTCGTTTGGAAGACAACAAGTGTCTGCACGAACAGTTCGACGACGTTTGCAGCAGCATGGACTCTCAGCTCGGAGACCATGGCTGCGGCTTCCCTTGACGCTGCGTCATAGAAAAGAGCGCCTTCAATGGTGTGATCAACGACGAACTTGGGCGCACGAATGGCGAGACGTCATCTTTTCAGATAAACCCAGGTTCTGTGTACAGCATCATGATGGTCACATCCGTGTTTGGCGGCATCGTGGTGAACGCACACTGGCAGCGTGCATTCATCATTGTCATACTGACACATCACCTGGCGTGATGGTATGAGGTGCCATTGGATACACGTCTCGGTCCCCTCTTGTTCGCATTGACGGTGCTTTGAACAGTGCACGTTACATTTCCGGTGTGTTACGACCAGTGGCTCTACCCTTTATTCGAGCCCTGCGAAACCCTACGTTTCAGCAGGATAATGCCCGACCGCGTGTTGCCGGTATTGTACGGACCTTCCTTGATACGAAACATGTTCGGCTGTTCCCCTGGCCAGCACGTTCTCCAGATCTTTCACCAATAGAAAATGTCTGGCCAATGATTGCCGAGCGACTGGCTCGTCACCAAACGCCAGTCACTACGGTTGATGAACTGGAACATCGTGTTGATTCTGCATGGGCATCTGTACCTGTACATGCAATCCAATCTCTCTTTGACTGAATGAACAGGCGTATAACTGCTGTTATTACTGCCAGATGTGGTTGTTCTGGGTACTGATTTCTCAGGATCTATCCAGCCAAATGTTTTGAAAATATTATTACTTGTTATTTCTAGTATAGTATATTTGTCCAATAAATATCATTTTGTTATCTGCATTTCTTCCTGGTGTAGCAATTTTAATGGCCAGTAGTGTATATACATAACGCAGTTTTTATATTTTTTTTATTATTATAAGTAATAATGATTACATATCATAACAAAATAATATTAAAAAACTACATTACATATATAAAAAATCTTTCACTTTATTAATATAAGCCTTTTATTATATTAATATTCTTTATACTAATTCCCTTATATTAATTACTTCCATTAACTTTTAATTGCGTTAATTTTATCGTGAGAAGTAATGTTTTAAGAGAGAA
>CM057813.1:32483736-32672179 GCA_030067965.1 Latrodectus elegans
TTCTCATGACTTGTATCATTTAATATTCAAAAACGATGTATTTAAACGATTACATTTTGAAGAGAAGGTAAGATTCAAATCTTTCTATAAAGTTAGCTTCTATTTTCAAGAAAAAGAAAATGTTTTATTTAAAGTTTTTGAACCAGATGGCAAAGGCATCTTTTGACGGAAGAAAAATAAGATAAAATATTATGTGTATCTTCTAAAATCTTGCAAATATTTGTCCAGTTTCATTACATAATTATTTTTCAGGGTGAATATTTGTTTTCAAAAGTTTGCAATTAAACGTCAAAATATTAATCAGACAGCTTGGGAATACGAAAATTCACTTCAAAGTTGAAATAAATTATTGTTCTTCACTTATAAGCAGAATTAATTTAAAACTTTTATAATTAGTGTCCACTCCTTCATATGTAATTTGTTTCACAGCATTTTTCATCATTTGTTTACTTAATCCTACGCTCGTCATTTCTTATCTAAGCTCATATGTCATATAAGAAAAAACATTTTACGCGTATAATATGATGGATATTTAATTACGAAAATAATATATGATAATAATCATTTTTATTTATAGTTATTTTTTTGTAGTCTGGCATTTTACTGAAATATTTATTAAAATAAAATAATGATTCTATTTATAAATATATATTTCAGCTAAAATAAAGAGATATACTTTAAAATAACACTATATTTTTCATTTTTACCTGTGTAAATGGATATTTTATATAATATTTAAAATTCAAATGAATAAGAGAACAAATGTTAGAACAGAATAAAGAATTTGTATTTATATGGACATGGTATATTTCAGGAAGTATTTAATAATTACATTTCTTAAAACTTCAAAAATATTCGTTTTAGAGAATAACATCTGTTTATAGAATAACTTTTATTAAATACATAAACACACTTGAATATTGTATCATAGCAAAACATTTTCTTTTGAATAAGGTCTATAAAACTTTACATTCTTTCTCTGGATACTATTGTTTTTAAAATAAAATGTGATTTTGACATCGCAATGTGCACAGTCTATAATAGTTTAATATGCACTTCTTAAATTGTCTTCTGTGAAAGATTTTCATAGAGTGTGTTCCGTGTTCACGAGCTTCTAGGAAAAGCACCCTAGAAAACTCCTAAGCACCTATCCTGATAGCTATGAATACAGAAGGGCTACATAAGTTTGGTTATTCAGTAGTGACTGGGACAAAATTCATGATCCTTTATTCTAAAGAACACTCTCCTACCAATAATCTTTGTCACGTAATTTATAAATATTAAACAAAAAAGCATTCAGGATCCTTTATTCTAAAGAACACTCTCCTACCAATAATCTTTGTCACGTAATTTATAAATATTAAACAAAAAAGCATTCAGGATCCTTTATTCTAAAGAACACTCTCCTACCAATAATCTTTGTCACGTAATTTATAAATATTAAACAAAAAAGCATTCAGGATCCTTTATTCTAAAGAACACTCTCCTACCAATAATCTTTGTCACGTAATTTATAAATATTAAACAAAAAAGCATTCAGGATCCTTTATTCTAAAGACCACTCTCCTACCAATAATCTTTGTCACGTAATTTATAAATATTAAACAATAAAGCATTCAGGATCCTTTATTCTAAAGAACACTCTCCTACCAATAATCTTTGTCACGTAATTTATGAATTTTAAACAAAAAAGCATTCAGGATCCTTTATTCTAAAGAACACTCTCCTACCAATAATCTTTGTCACGTAATTTATGAATATTAAACAAAAAAGCATTCAGGATCCTTTATTCTAAAAAACACTCTCCTACCAATAATCTTTGTCACGTAATTTATAAATATTAAACAAAAAAGCATTCAGGATCCTTTATTCTAAAGAACACTCTCCTACCAATAATCTTTGTCACGTAATTTATAAATATTAAACAAAAAAGCATTCAGGATCCTTTATTCTAAAGAACACTCTCCTACCAATAATCTTTGTCACGTAATTTATAAATATTAAACAAAAAAGCATTCAGGATCCTTTATTTTAAAGAACACTCTCCTACCAATAATCTTTGTCACGTAATTTATAAATATTAAACAAAAAAGCATTCAGGATCCTTTATTCTAAAGAACACTCGCCTACCAATAATCTTTGTCACGTAATTTATAAATATTAAACAAAAAAGCATTCAGGATCCTTTATTCTAAAGAACACTCTCCTACCAATAATCTTTGTCACGTAATTTATAAATATTAAACAAAAAGCATTCAGGATCCTTTATTCTAAAGAACACTCTCCTACCAATAATCTTTGTCACGTAATTTATAAATATTAAACAAAAAAGCATTCAGGATCCTTTATTCTAAAGAACACTCGCCTACCAATAATCTTTGTCACGTAATTTATAAATATTAAACAAAAAAGCATTCAGGATCCTTTATTCTAAAGAACACTCTCCTACCAATAATCTTTGTCACGTAATTTATAAATATTAAACAAAAAAGTATTCAGTATATAATTGTAATGTATCAGAGGCAGGTGTTATTATCAAGTATGACACACACATGTATATATGTATGTATGCATATATATATATATATATATATATTTATAAACTGTCGTAATAATGTGTAGTTTGAGGACGAAATCGTTAGTTTCGATGATTCCGATTCTCCAACTCACAAAGACACATTTAAAATTTATTATAACTTTTTCCGTATAAACAAAAAAAGTTTGGAAAAAAAAATGAGCTAAGAAACACTAACTACAAGTAATTTAATTGTTAGCAACATTTGTGTCCAGTCATCCAGGACTTTCTTAACCCCTTGCCTGCCGCAGGCGTACATATACGCCACGCTAAGCCGATGCGTTGACTGCCCCAGGCGTATATATACGGCTTTCCGAAGTACGCTTTTCTGCAATGGTCTGCTATCAGTAAAGCTAGACACATGGCTTTGGAATGAAATAGAATGTCCTTGACATTGTTTACGATGGATCTGCCTATTTCAACGGGGTGATTTGGAGAAGGGAATATTTCTTGGAACGGAGAAAGTTGTTTTTTTTCCATATGTTGCAGTTATTATTTGTGCTTCTTTTCAAATAATTCATAACATTTTATTCTTTCACTTTCACTTTTGTTAGAGTGTTTTATAAAAGCTTTTTATTTTTTGTCAAATATGGTTGATAGTGTTGACAATGAGCTGGATGATTACTGTCGTTTATCATCATCAAGATCAGAAACGTCGGAAAATGACATTACATCTGATGAAGATTCTGATTATGACTACTTGCAAGATGCTCAATGTTAGACATGCTTAGATATAAAAATTTACCTGTGCAGCCTCCATGCTTTCCATTTTACGGACAACCAGAAATACAGAAAAATATAACTCATGTTTCAAACCCACTCATCTCTTTTGAATTATTTTTTGATGAGGAGCTGGTATTGCATATTGTTACTGTAGCTAATCGTTTTGCAGACCAATATATCAAGAAACATACTACTAAAGAGAAATTAAGAACAAAGTTGTGGCATCCAACAGATTCAGGGGATATATGCTTTTTTTTTTAACTATGATTATATTTTACAAGATATAACAGTGAAACCAGCAATTGCTCTTTACAGGTCTAAAAATAAACTGATCGAAACGCCAATTTTTGGAAAATTCATGAGTCGAAATCGTTTTTAGCTTATCATGAAGTTTTTGCATTATATTCTTACTTTATATTTTAAATTTTGTGGTTTCTTCTTTTTTTCTTTTAGTTTTTGTTTAACTAAAGTAAACATTTAAAATGGAAAGCATGCCTCTTCTTTTCCACCGATAACTGCATAACTGCGTGAGCCTGTGTGAAAACCGGTGGCACTGGGGAGCGAATCTCGTAAAGTTTCTTTGGCAGATAAGGGGTTAAAGATAGAATTTAATTAAAGTACTTAGCTAATTTGAAAGGTAATTCATATTTACTTCTTTAAATTTAGTTAATAGCTTTGGAAGTGAATGCATTCGTCTTTTTACACATTAACGTATAAAAATTATGTAGTAAATAAAAAAAAAAGTTTCTTAAAAACGTGTAAGTTTTTATGAAAGGAAAGCACGCAGTAATTCTAACAAGTGGTAATAAAATCCTTCTAGAAGACACTGTGTTTAAGGCTCACACGGTGTCTTGTTGATATGACAATAGACTGGCGAGTAGAAAGTATGAGCTTCGGGATCGGTAAGTTTAAGAACCAGAGATGGATGCTATGGCATTGATTCCGTTTTGTATGTTTACTGAGAGGGGTGTTTTGGTGTTTACTGGATTTTCTCCATGGAATAAGCAATATTATTGGCACATTAATTTCAGATGACAAGATACCAGCGGTTGTTCGGTGAGATGGTAGATGAATGCTCTGGCTTTTGGGCATAGGTATTAGTATTGATTCTAAATCAATTTTAAATTGTAGATCCCGATTATGTTAACTTTCACCTTCAGAAAGTGAAAGTAAAAATGAAAATTCAAATCAGATAACGAATATTCAGGAAGCTTTACCATATTTTAAGTCCTTGCAATTTTAAAAGATAGATTACCCATCAACACTTATGTTTTTTTTCTTCTTATGTTGAGTTTTGAAAAGAAAAACTTCATTTTTATCTCAGATTGATTTCATTAGTTTATTGGATAATAATTTTATATCTTTGAATTACATGTTTTACTAATTTTAAGAAATAATTTGATATGAATATCACTAGGATCATTTCGATTTTTGAAGACATTTACTTTTCTACTGATGACAAGGAACACTACCCTTATATATGCAGTTTTAAAACTATTGATTATTCTTATATTTTCCAATAATTATTAATGAGTCACTTTCAGAAATGTAATACAAATTTAATAAAGCTGTTTAATATAAAATTACAAGTAATTTTAAATTGAATTTCTATAAAATCTTAGAGCAATGAAGACTTGTATGTACATTTTTATGTATATTAAATCAGAGTTACTTTATATTTTCAACGTTTTCCATATTTTTATTCATTTTGAAAACTGATATGTTTAGTTTATTTAAAATGCATTAAAATAAATCTAAATGTAATTTATTAAATGGAATTAATTCTGAATGAAATTTAAATATGAAAAATTTTAAGAACTTACAATGTAGATAGGCTCTAATTTCAATTGAACTCCATTTTGATATATTCAATTAAATTGGAATATCGTTATCGAGATTAAATTTAATGTAAATATATAGTTATGTGTAAATAAACATTCCCCTGTATTCTAGTAGTTTCGCAAATAGAGAAATTATAGTTCAATAGTCACTCCAAAATGTATAAATTATTAATGTAGCTAAATAAATATTATTGAAAAATTCAATAAATATTTGATAACATTTCATTGTTATATTATGTACTTAAAATTTTAAGTTCATTTATGTATAAATATAACATGCATATTTAATTATATATATATATATATATATATATATATATATATATATATATATATATATATATATATATATATATATATAACTGCAAAAATTAAAATAACTAAACAGGAAAGCTAGAAACAAAATTATACTCATTCCGATTTTTAAGTAAATATCTAATTGTCTTTCTAACTAAGGAAAGTATTATTGACAAAAATACTTTAGAAGTCGTTTTGTATTAAGTTTAAAAAAACATGGTTTACTCTTTTACTGTATTTAATAAATAATTTTGAGTTTTCTAAAAAGATTTTTAAGTTTTTAAATTCTTAATTAACCTTTTCAGAACTTTCGAGGCAATCAATTTTACTGAAAATGAAAATTTACTCTCTCTTTTACCTTTTTTGTCTGTAAATAGTGGTGTTTAACAAGTAAATACTTTAAATTAAAAACTAATTCACGTAATAGAACAAGAGAAGTGTAAATAAAAATGAATTAATTTAAGCAAAATAAAATGATTGCTAATGTTTTGTTAGATTACAAAAGAATGTTTGTTCTGAAAAAAGTGAACAGAATTAAAATTATTTTAGAATTCAAATTCAATTACTTTTTAAATTTTATTATTAGTTATTTAAGCACTGATTTTCAAGTTAGTAAATAAAGTTATAAAATTTAATTTTTATCTGATTAAATTAATCAAAACGAACTTTATAATATTTATTCTTATTCTTAAATAACTTTTATATTGAATGTACTTGATAATTTTGAATTTGTTTTGAAGACAAGAAAATATTTCATAAAGTTTTTGCTATATTTTAAGTGAGATTTAAATAAAAAGTTAATTATTCATATTTAATGCATGAAAAATAAAAAAATAAAATGAATTATGTAAAAATTAATTCACAAACATTTCCTGAGAATTTTCTGGGTTTCAGTTTCAGTCACATTAGTGAATTGTAGAAGTCACTATCACTATAGTGAAATTAAAGATTTATGAAACAAGCAATTTTATTAAACGAAAAAGGCAAAGTAAAAAATTGGATGGTAAAAAAATTAAATCATAAATACAAAACATCAGCTACAGTTTGGCTTTCTGCTGTTCACTCTTGATCCAGCTTCCATCTCGGAATAACAACAGCAAATGTGCTTACGAGTTAATAAACGTAAGCCCAGATCTTAAAAATGTTGATGTAACGCCTACGTTCATTATTCACTAGATGGCGTTATTCTCAAACTTCAATGTAGTTAACACATTGCAAATTTAAAAAAGTTTATATTTTCTAACGTGGAGTAGTTATTGAAAAAGCCTTAAGAATAAGTTAGCAAGAATTTTTTTTATTTGAAGCATTTATTTATAATTAAAAGAAACAAGGATTTAAGTATATAAATATCTTAATGACAGTCACAAAAGAAATATGGAAAACTTAATGTTTTAAATATTGGAGAATAATATCTTTTTAAACATCATATTTAAAACATCATATTTTAAAAAAAACATCATATTTAAAATAACCCTTGTTTATTTATTTTATAAAAAAGAAATATATAGTCTGAGTAAAAACTTTTAAGGCCAGTAGACATTTTTGAGAAAATGGAAACATTTAAAGTGAGGAATTAAAATACCATTTGTGTGTGTGTGATTGATAATTATTGAGCTTAAGTAAAAATAAAAAAAGGAGGAAGACAAATGTTTTTGCAAAAATTTTATTATTAGAAAATATTTCAGAACACACGGATGAATATTTGAGCCTGAGTAAAAACTTTAAAGCCAACATAGAAAATAACATATAAGAAAAAAATTACAAATTCTTAGAAGGTTGTGTAGGAGCCATTTCTTCGAAAACTTCAAATATTCTTGTTCTTATGGATGAAACGAGTTTTTGACAAAGGTAGGGATTGGTTTTATGCCATTCATCTTCAATAGTAGATTTAAGCTCTGTTATTGATGTAAAATATCTCCCATTTGCATAAACTCTTCCTGCTAAGTCCCCCAAATTTTCTCGATTTGTTGAGGTCAGGTGATCAAGCTGGCCATTTCACAGTTTTAACATTGTTGACTTGGAACCAGTTTTTTGTGCTGTTCCTCGAATGAATCGATGCATTGTCTTGCTGATAATTCCAATTTTCTCCAGCAAGACATTCAACATTTAGCAAAAGATGATTTGTTATTACATTTTGGTATCCTTGTGAATTCTACATGGAACGAATGCAATTGAGCCTACACCATTGTAATCAAAACAGCTCCAAGTCAGGGCAGATCCTCAACCTAATTGGCACTTGGAGAATATTTCTTTTTTATTTCTTATATCATGCCAGTAGAAATTCCAGCCATATGGTCCATTCAAATTCCATTTCTTTTGTTAGAAAAAATAATTTCTATCCATTGGTTGTCCCATGTCATGACTTTCTGGCCAAGGCTCAAATGCTCTATTTTGTGTCTTTGAGGTAAGTAAGGCTTAGTCAATTTTGCTGCATAAGTGTACCTTCCAGACATTTTAATTGTGTTTTAAATCGTTTTTCGACAAACTTTTGAACGTGTCGTTGGAATTAGTTTCCTGGTTGAGTACTTTCCAGTAGATGCAAGTTTGAAAATTCTTCTTTCATCACGTGAGGACAAAGCTTTAGGTCTTCCCCCAGTATTCTTTTTACCATAACTGTCTTTCAATTTTAAAAAATTGTTGACTACAGTCTTTGATCTTCCTACCTTTATCACAATAACACGATTACTCATTCCTGTTGAAGACAAAGCTTTGATCTGTCCTCTTTCATGATCAATCAAATTCTTACCCCCATCGCCCTCTACACAAAGATCACCAATACTTAGAAGACAAATATGAAAATTGCAGTGTTGTCACAAGCTAGTAGTTGCAATAGTAATTACACGATTATATTATATTTGTTTTTAAAAAATGACTGATGGCCTTAAAGTTTTTACTCAGGCAGAAATACTAACTTTGTTAATAACCACATGTTTCTTATAATTATGTATTTACAAATTATGCTTATAGCATTTATTTCTTATCAATGTACTTTAATAAATAATATTATTTGAATCCCTTTTATTTAATTTTACATTTTCTCAAAAATTTTTACTGCCCTTAAACTTTTTACTCAAGCTGTAAAATGAGATAAAATAAAGAACATGAAAAAAATAAAAAAATGCCGGTGATAAATATGATCTCAATAACGATACGCGTATTAGTCTGTCTGTTCAGGGAATAATAATAAAGATCCTTTGCATACTTTTTCTGTTTTTTCCATTAACTTTTTTTGCCTTTTAAGTAAGGTCTCTGGAGCAATAACTTATTCTATTCTATAGGAAAAATTTGTCTGTTATTATAAACATTTTGATAAAATATTTGACAGAGAAGGGTTGGGTAAAGGACTTAAATAGTTTTCCAAGGAAGAAATATTCACAAAAGTATACAAAGGATCTTTTTCACTATTACCTGAATTGGATAGCATTCACCACTATAGAGATAAAATTCTACTAGTTTTTACATTTCTTTTATGCCAAACAATCAGTTTATTCAACATTCATAAGACTAGATGTAAATTCCTGAGACTAGACTAGCTAGACTAGTTATCGTCATTTATCGAAATTTACTTGAAGGCTTTAAAACTGGCGCATACAAGTAATTTTTATTCGCAGTGGATCAATATTGCAAGATGTTGATGGAATAATATTAAATTATAGTTATATAAAAAGAATTGTTGTATTTCTACAAGAAACCTATTCAACGTACAGAAAAAGCAAGTTTTAAATTTATAGAATTAGAAAACATACATGAAATATTTTTCAACGAATAATTCATTATTATAAGCCGAATAATAATTGCTTTGATATAATAATGAAAAATGAAACATTTGACAAAATTTTATTAATTTCAGGCACTTGACATTCGAATAATTTGTGATCAAATGTTTTGATAAGCTTTTCGTTCTCAACCAATAACATTTTACGTTATTTCTGATAGGCGAGTCAAGTTTTCATTTCAAATTGACAAAAATGTATATAATTTGAAATTTTAGAATAACGTTAAAATATTCAAAAGCAAAATTAAAATTCTTGCTTTCAATGTCTTCATTAAAAAAGACATTTCCCTGTTTCAATATTGGAAAGAATTCACGTTATTTGAACGTGAATTCGTTCAAATTTGATTGATATTTGTCACAATATTTGAACGTTTCAATATTTGAAAATCAATGATTCAGACTATGTGTAAATATTTTTTCAAAATATTTTATTGAAATTATTGAAGTAATAATTTTAATATTAAATTTAAAAATTGCATTTCGAGAACTAAAAAGTCATTATTACTTGATATATTTTCAAAAAGTAAAAGTTTAATTTTCAAAAAGTTGTATGTTTAGATGAAGCATTGAACTCATGAGAAATTTTTATGAATTAAATCGATTGTTTTTACCAAAGCTTATTGAAATTATAAACAAAAACTCAAAATTTCTTTGCTAAAAATTTTAATCTCCAAGAAATTTGAATAATTCTAAAATATAAAAAAAAATTTTCTTAGAAGAAACTAACATTTATTCCTTGATTTAAATTACCTTATCTGTGTTTAAAATGAGCATTATATCAGATGAATATTATGTTTTATTTCTATGAATTTTTTTAATACATATTTTAAATATGCAATTTTGGTACTATTAATTTAAATTGAAGACAATATAATAAAACGAAGTTATAAAAATTTTATTAATAACCTAGCAAAGTAATTTTGTTTTAGTAGAAGATATATATGAAGCATATTTTAAATATTTTTTAAAAGTACCAAAATTTTGAACCATTTCATTAAATTAAAATTTTTATAGCTGAATTTCCTATAAAAATTTTTGATTGAAAGTCTCATTTAAGCAATATTTTACTTCATTTTTTAATATTATAAGATACATTTTATTTAAATGTAACACAGAGTTTCTAGTTATGTCTTTTATGTTTTAATAACGAATCAAGTGTTTAAATTATTTCCGCCTTATTTGATTAGATGAATTGGAAAAAAATATTATATTAATTATCCATGTAAGTTGAACATGATGGTATAGAGTTTTATGAAATTATATTACATAAAATTACTAATGGTAATTTAATTATGAAAAAATTATGATAGTTTATGAATAGTTTTAAATTTCCACGATGGGTGAATACTTAATTAAAAACATTTTTAACATAAGCATTTTTTAAAAATTCTTGATTACACTTGTGGCACGACAGCTAATATGCAAGCCAAGGCCTTCAATGCCTATATTTGTTTTCCTGGTCCAGATATCGGGAGAGTGAAGTATATATATCCCGGTTAGATGTGGTCAGTCTAACGAGCAAAAAGTGCTGAGTTCTAAAATATGCTTGGTACTCAGTTAATCAACACGTTGAATGGATAAGTCGACCTCGTCCAGCCCAAGTATCGAGTATCGGACTTAAGCCCTTTGGAGCGCGAAACTCTACCACACTACGACACAGGGCTTCAAATATTATTTCCAAATTCAGCCATCTTTTACATTTATTTTCTTAATTTTTGTTATAAGTAATTTAAAAAATATTAAAATTAATGCGGTTTTTAAATTAAATATATTTTTTTGAATGTAATGAAAAGGGCTTATTTCATAGCTATCGAGTTTGAGTTGTAATACACTATAATGTAATGATGCTTTGCTAATACTATTTATTTAGAAAGGATAAAATAATTAAAAATCTCTTAATAAAAATGTAATAATCAAAAATATGAAGTCATCGCTTTCAAGTATAGATTTCATTTTAGTAAATAAAACAAATAAGTCATTTTAATTTAATTAATTTAAATGATTTATGTAGTTTCTGTTTTTAGTGAGAGTTGCAATAATCTATATAAAATTAAAACATTTTTGCATGGAAAATGATAAAGGTTTTTTGTTATACATCCAAAATACATTCGTGAATCCTTTTGTTAATTAAATTATCAACTCAAATATAAAGGTACTATTTGTAACAGAATATTAAATAATCATTAGTTTCCTTAAAACGAACTTATGACGTAAAAATAAATTAAAGAGTCTTGAATAAAAATTATCAATTTATACAGGTAATCGCTTTTATTAGAAATTGCTTCAGCTTCTCCATCTTGAGAAATTCTAATTCCTCGTTGTTTCCAGTGTTCGCAGTTTAATTTCTTCTCATTATCTGAAACAGTGAAATTTCGGCAAATTCGAATTCCACTTAATTGCTTTCTAGAAATTGAATGCTTCAACAGTAAAAGGTCAGCCTAAGACAATGGAAGTTAAACAGTGTCTTCTTACAATGTAACATTTGATGTTAGTCTATTTTGCTCCAAAATTATATCTTCTACGCAGTCTGGATGAGTATTTTATTTTAAAAATATTAATTTTATATCAACGTATATTAGTTTAATATTTTTCATAAAACTTTCTGAGAAATTTGTCTTTATTTTAGTTTAGAAAGAAAATTTAAATAATTTAAAAATAATTCAAAATTTGAATATTTTATATAATATTTTAAAACAAAACATTTTAAATTCAAGCTTTAATATAAACTAGAATTCTAAACAGATTTTTAAGTATGCTTGAACATAAAACCTAAACTCTTAATCATAAAATTTCTGGATTTCTGAAATATTAAAATTTAATTTTACACATTATTCTGAAATTTTCTTTACTAAATTTATTATGTAATTTTCATTATATTATTAAATATATTACATGTGGCAAAATTTTATTTATTCTTTTTAATAGATTGACCTAAAAATTAAGAAAAGACAGAGAAAATTGAAACGCAAGGTTAGGAGTAATACTTCAATTTAAATGAAATATTTTTCTTACGAATAAATTTTAATAGTTCTATAATAATCGCAAATTTTAAGTTGAGATTCAAACAAATAGTTTTTCTAATGGAAAAAGCCGAGCTGGCAGCCGAATGGTTAGCGCTCTTGCCTTCGATTCAACAGTTTGTGGTCTCGAATCCCACCTTGGGAATGGATGTTTGTAGTGGTTCGGAATCCACTTTAAACCATAGGTCCCGGTCTAAGTAGCCCTCGTGTGAAAAAATGACCGTCGAGCGATAAACAAACATTCTAATAAAAAAAAAATTACTGTGCAAATATATAGTATAATTTAAATTTCAAATAACTTAACTATTTCTTTAAATTTATTGCCAAAGTAGTGGGTTATAATGAATTTGTTAATCCATGGTATCCATTGAATTTTGATTTTCTGAGCAATTTGTTCTTGATTTTTTTAAGCTAATTTTGTCATTTTTTTATCATCCTAAACTTTAATGAAGTTCTTTATTTTGCTTTTGCAGCAGCAGGTTTTAAAAATGCTAAAATTAATTTGAAATCTCTTTTGGAAATAATTACATACAAATATACGTGAAATATTTTAGACTATTTTATTTTAAACTTTTTAAAATGTTGTTAATCTTTTTTTACTTTAATAAATGTTAAAAAGTTTAAATCTTGCAAAATAAATTAAATCAGTTTTAATGGTATCAACTATTTCAACAATAAAGATTGAAATCATGGACCTATTTAATATATGTTTCATATGAAATTTTAGCAGCCATTATTAAATTTAATTCAGAAATGCATAGCAATATATAGTTAAAAAAGTCAGCTAAAGATTACATTCAGTTTCAAAAGCAGATTAAAAATTAGTACGTATTTAATAGTTAAAAATTAAATATAGTTGAAAATGAGAAATTTTCCAACTAAGCTTAAGTTTTGTCTTTGTGAAATAATTTTCTGTGAAAAATATTTAACAAATATCTCAGTTTATTTTTTATATTTTAATTAACATTTGTAAATATTTTATTAGGCGATATTGTCTTAAGAGAGTATAATTGAACAACTAAATATAATCTATTAAAATTATACTTCCGAACATTACACAATCATATTGTTGTTCCATTCTTAATATTAATATATGTAAAATTTATGTTTTTATTAATCACTACTTTAGGATTAATAATCTTTTATTAAAATAATAAAATATATATATAAATTTTTCCTTTTATATTTGCTACTGACTTTTTTAATTTATATACTTAGAAAATAAGTATTGCTGTCAAATAATTTATTATTTCAACCAATTCACATGAAATATTTTCAAAAGTTTTCAATAAAAATAATATTTTTATAAAAATTTCTTTACAATTAATCAAGAATATTAAATTACTTGTATACATATACTTGTATGTATACATATACTTGTGTGTATACATATACTTGTATAAATGAAAAATTTGCTTAAATAAGAGAAAAATATGTGCTTATTATGATATTATGAATTGAAAAAAATACATAAGAGTACGTTTTACTTTAATAGTTAAGTTAAGGAAATAATACATTTTAAACTCTATATTTATATAATAAAAAGATTAATTTCTAAGCAACTAAACTAGTTTTTAATGTTTTAATCATTAATTTAGCACCACTTTTTTATAATTTACTTTAAATGTAGTAGCTATCAAAATGAATTTAAAAATAACTAATTTTTTGTGGACAGATATTTGAATAAACAATGCCTTTGATTACAAGACTATCATAAGTCTCATGTATTTTTTATTATAAGATCCAAGTTAATTATAAGACCTAGAAAAATTAGTAATCAATATATAATAAATTACACTTATATAATACAAAATTTGAAGAAATAAATAAAAAATCCTTGCATATTAATGAATATTAATAAAAAAAAGTCGATAAGAAAAATGCATTAAAAGAAGAAGCTATTTATATAAGACCATTGAAAATTTGGTAATTTATGTATTATAATAAAATAACTTTTGATGGTATGAATTTATTGCATTCATACCAGAGTAAATTAAAATAGTTATTTACAAAGATTAAATTGAAACCCTGAACGATTTGAGTGAAAGGAGTAAAGAAAGATGAAATATTTTAAATCTCCAGTTTTACTCTCTGTGAGTTAAAATTATGAGTTGTAAACAAACTAGCTCTCATGTGTTCATGTTTTAATGTTACTAAAAGTGGTATCGCACATACATACACAATTATGTTGTTTTATTCTTTAATATCCCTGCATGGTACAACTTTAAACATCAGTTTTATACTATCTCATATGTAAATTTGTCCTTAACAGTATCCAACTTGTTTCAAAACATTATAGCAACCGCGCGTAAGATGTAATTACTATAAAACTGTAATTACCCATAAAATCCAAACATTTATGATATATCTGTCTATTAATTTAAAATATCGCAGAGAGAAAGATTATAGTACAGCCTGAACATTAAAATCATAATAGATTTCGATTGAAATAAAGAAATTTAAATGAGTAAATTATAATCTGAGCTCAAAAACGACTTCTTTGGTACCTCATAATTTTTAATATGCAATAACATCGGATGAATAACTGTCCCCAAGAGCACGTAGAAGACTTGTAATGTTCATGGAGTGAAAATTCCCTCATTATAATAAAAAGAGGCATAATTTTACAGAAAATATATTTTTATCTCAGACAAAAACTCTCTAACCCATAACTTTCATTAATAATTTTAATCATAAAATATATTTATTATAGTAAATAATTCAATGCAACCCGATTGATATTATTCAACAGCAACATTAATTCATATTTTCAAACAAATGTAATCGTTTTGAAATAAATTTTGAGCAATGATAATCTATCATATTGAATAGATTTATTTAGATTTGTAATTATTATGAATAATAACTTAAAATTACGCATATAAAACGATTATTATTTTAATATTCATTTCAAATTTAACTTTTAATTTTAATGCATATTGCTATGAATACAATCATTTTGATTTTTCTTTACATGTTGTGTACTTAGTTTTCTTAATGATATTTCAGTCATAGATAACGAAATGAATTTTTCAAATAACTTCTATTGTCAAAGGCAGAAAAAACGGTTAACGTTTGTTTTTAACACCAAGATTCTAATTTTGTTTTAGAACTCCCTGAAAATTATGTATTAAATTTCGCAAACCTCTCTCATATTTTATTTAAATAATGAAAAAACTATAGCACAGTTGTTAGAAAGAACTCATCCCAGAGTTTGCCAACAACATTTCGTCAATGGTTTTTGATTAATATTACAAAATAATGGAAAAAAGTTCAAAGTACATTTTTTACATGATAAGCAATTAATTTGCTACCACAGATAATAATTAATGACATAAATAAAAGAAAATAACACAATTTTATACATAATAGCTCAATTTTTGTGAAATGTGTTAGAGATGTTTTTCAAATTATGAGTCGCTTATGTACTATAAAATGTTAATTTTTTATACATCAAACTTTACAGACCTAAAGCTCATCAGCTAACATATTTAATTTCAGTAAAAAATTATTTATTTTTTATAAGGTAATTTCATCTTTGATGTAGAAATTCCTTTTTAAATAAGAAGTATTTTATAAAATTTATTAATGACTGAATTTACTATAATCACATTTAAGCAATTAATAAAGCAAAAAAGGCCAGAATGTTACAGGAAAACTTAATAGTTTTATTTTTGTACTTATTTATTAGATTATGAAGTTGCGACATCATTTGTATCCTAGTTAAAAGAATGTAACCTTTATAATGATGACAAAATAAATATCATAAATGACATATTAAGATGTATTAAAGTAAAATAAAAAAAGCCTTGAATAGAAGATGATTAATAAAACAGAAAAACTCTTTGCATAAAGATATATATGTATAAGCAAGAAAAAACTGAAGTAATGAAGAATCAACGAAAACATCAGTTTCAATCAAGCAAGAAAATAGAAAAAATATTCACTGTCCATGTAAAGTGACAGATTTTGAAGAATTATGTTTTTTTTAAAGTTAATTTATATTTTCACTCTAAAAATTTGTGTAGAAAATAATCTCTCACTGCCAAAAAGTTTTGAATGATTTTAAATTTTAAGCTTTGATTTTGCATACATATTGCCTTGAAAATTTTCTTTACTTAAATTTAATTATTTTCATTTTTTCAATGTTTCAGAATTAATTCAATAATCCTAAAAAATAAAGTATTATTTATGATAAATGAGAGTATTTAAATAATCGCGAAACAAATACGTACAAATTTTCCAGTGAAGACAGAAATGGAACATAAAACACTCTATTTTCATCCAATCGACTACAGATAAATGATTAAAAAATATATGAAGTGTTTTATTTTCAAATATAATTAAAATATTTGAAAATAAAATACTTGAAATATTTTAAAATCAAAATATTTAAAAAATAGTAATAAATATAATAAAATTTATTTCCTTGTGTATTTATTTTAAAAATTTATCATTTTTTTTAAATGCTCATAATTTTTTAATTTAATATATAATCGTAATAATACCTGTAACACTTTTCTAATAAATTAATTCAAACATTATTTTTCCAATTCTAAAGTTATGGACTACACTTTTGACAATGGAAACTTTCTAAATCTTTCTATATTTTGATATGTATACAAATGTTTCAATGAAAGCAATTTACTTGTAATTTTTTTTAACAGAGAATATTTAGTAAATGCTTAAAATGTAGATAAAACCAGAATTTTTTCAAAATGTCAATTGTGGCAGTAATTTTATGTGATTAATAACATTAATATAATTCATAAGTGAATTATGTAGTTAATTTAATGTAATTAATGAATATTAGCTCCCTAATTATAATTTTTTATTTCCAATATCAGAGTTATATGACAATTGAAACATTAAAAACAGAACAATACAAGAAAAGAATATTTCAGAAAATATTTTCGTATGTGCAGGAAATCTATATCCTCTCTAAAGTTACATAAGAGGCAGAGAGAATCTGATATGACATTAATCCGGTACAGGTGCTTTTGAAGATAATAATGGCCAAAAATGAGGATTTTTCTTTATTGGCTTTTTGGGTACGGCATGAATTTGATTAGTGCATCGTTCATTTCTTTTTCTAGAAATCTATTCTAGAAGTGGGTTCCTGGAAAAGGTTGTCTTTGAAAGTTTTCTTGACGATTGACTTGATTAAATTGTATAGGAGGAGAGGTTGTGATGTTTGAAGAATGCCAGCTCCTTTCTTGGCCAGAAAGACGGTGGCCTCATTTCTGTGAACTCCAGAATGGGCAAGGATTAATTGAATAACGACCTTTTTCCCTGTTCTTGAGAGCCACTCAAAAAGATTGAAGCAGTTGTTAATAACTGAGGAATGGAAATCATTTTGTGAATCAATGGCTTGAAGGGCAACTTTAGAGTCTGAGAAGAAAACAACGGAACAACGGATAACTTTTTCACATCTCATGTACTAAATATCAGGAACTTCCAAAATTTAACCTTAAATCACCTTACTTATATCAATAATGATACATAACTTTATTCATACATGTTGTTATTTTGTTAGCTTCAAACACAATAATAAAATTTCAATATTTAATTTTCAAAGTATATTCTTCACCAAAGGAACATTTTTTACCTATATTATATTTAACTTTATACTTTTAATATTTAAATCAACTATAATGCCTTTTGAAAGTGACAGAAAGCAAAAATATATAAGTAAATTTCCAAATTTTTATAATTCTTAAAGTAATTTTATGTTTTAATAACATATACGGTTGCATATTTATAAGAATTTCATTTGTAAGAAACTTAAACTAAACACCTTTCAAAATTAAATTTTAATAATCTTCCAATGACTAAAATATACTTATGTGTTATTTCCTAAAAGTCTAAATAAATGTTTTGCTTATGTCAAAGTATAACTAGCGTAAATATCTAAAATTTTTATGTACTTTTATAATAATTTTATAGTAATCACTTTCTAAAATTTTGTTTTGTCATAAGTTTTTTATCAATATAATCTTTTAGTTTTTTTAATTAAAAAAAAGGACAAGGTTATTGAAGTAAATAGTAGAAAAGTCTATACAGAGAATGCTATGAAGATTCCATAAAAAACTAAATTTCAAACGGATATTTTGAGTTTAAATTTTTTTCAAATTCATATTTTGAATCTATTTTCAAATACTTTTTTCAAATCAACGCATATTTCAAATCATTTTCCATATTTGAATATATTTTAAATCCCTATTTTGAAATTCAGTGTTACGTTGTCAATAATTATGTAAATGTTTAAAGGTATTTACCTATATCACTTCTAGTATAAATTAAATCAGATAAAAAATTGTCACATTTTACAGATAAAAATTAAAAAAATATTCAGATGAGAAACTTTCTAAATTTTAACATTTTTGTTATAAAATGATCGAATATCAATATAAAAATATATCTATTTTAAAGAATAAAAATAAGAATTTATTTCGTTCCGGAAATCAAGTTACTTGAAAGCAACGTTGCAATTTTTTACTTTCTTGAAAAACTCTCAAAACTATGTAAAAAGTATTGCTTTTGGTAAGAATGCGAAATAACTATTATTTATGTAAATTATTTAATTCTTGAGAGAGAGAGAGAGAGAAAGAGAGAGAGAGAGAGAGAGAATCTGATTACTTAATTTTGGAAATTCACAGTGGGCATAAATTTTGAAAGTGTTGAGTTGAAAGTGTTCCTTTATTTGAAGAAAAGTTTTCGGAATACAGCAATTATTTTTTTAAATTCAAAGTAATTTTTTTAAAAATATTTCATATCGTTAACTAATGATTGAAAATTTGATTTTTCCTTACATGCAAAAGATACGGAAATTTTATTTTATAATTTTCACTTTCTATTTGTTATTATTTTATTTTCTATTACAATTCTATTTATTATCTAATCATTATCTACTTATTATCTAATCTGATGATTAGATGCTATTACATTCTGTTGCCATAATATGATTTAATTCTACAAGAAAATAGGAACTGATTTAGCTCCATATTGTTCAGTAACAACTGAATATTAAATTATTTTATTTCTGCAGACTCAATAGTTTTAAATTAATAATTAATTTTTCACGAAAAACTTTGTTGCATTTTTTTTGATTTGTGATTTGGTTAGTTTTTGTCTTAATCGTAAATATGATAATGATTTAGTATTTAAATTTGCTTCAAAATAAAAGTAATGTAAGTTTGAGCATCTTGTTATATTTAGCACTGGTCTAAAAAGAAAGAAACTCGTTAACTTTTTTTCACAACATTGAATAAACGGAATTTTATTAATTTAATTATGTGCTTAGATTTTCTACGCCAAGCAGGGCTTTGTTTGTGACACATTTTAAAAGATCTAAAATAATTGTTACTTAAGAAATATTTAATAAATATTCAGTTAATTTGGGCTTACCTAAGAATTTGCATATATTGATTTTCTGCTATATTTGCCAGCAGAGGTGTCCTTTTTCACAGTCCAACAGAGGTCGGTCAGTTTACTAGAGCTCCACTTACCTTAGTACCACTTTTTTATGATAGTAATCTGCTGATAAAAACGCTCACAATGATTCTCAGAAACTAGATGTTCAGGAAAAAGTCTGAATGGGAGACATAAGAGAATATTTAAGGATTTGTTATGGTAAACATTCTTTTATATAAATCCAGAAGATCACTCACAATTTCCTCATAGTTCTTTTCTTTTTGTCACGAAATCCCCAACAGATATTTTTGAATGATCTCTATGCTATGTTTTCCGATGGATTCTACAGTTTCAAAAAATATTCATCCTTCTAAATCATTGATCTCATTTGCGGTCCTATAAATATTCTTTTCTTCAATTCCACATCCCTTGTTTTAGAAAATATTGATTTCAAATACATTAAGGTAGTATATTTTTTATCTATAACTTTTACAAAATTTTCCACCAGTCTCAGTTTCTTATGTAGGGAATACAGAAACAATTTTTCGGGAACCACTGAAGGAATATTTAATATATTTTTATGCCATGGAATAAGCGATTCTCGCTTTGGCCATTGTTACTTTATGTACTGAGACTTCCTGTACATGATGCCCCTTTTGCACAGAAAGAACAAAAGCTTGTGTATCCAACTTGCAAATCTAACAATAAAGTTATGACTTTTAACAAACCGCAGATATTTCTGAGTTGTATTTAAAATATTAAATTTTTCTGATAACTGTTTCATGTTTTCATATTTTTTCACATTACTAGCCTGCGGAACAACTATTGATGGTAATTCATTTCCATTATGAAGTAACAAAGCTTTGAAACAAACTTTTTGATGAATCTATGAACAAACATCATGTGTTTCAACTCATGTGTCTGCTATTGATTTATATTTTTTAGAAAAGTATTTTCTTTCCTGGATTATTTTCTAGAAATATTTTGTTATTCAGAAGTTTGTAAAATGTGTCCTTTAATTGTTTTCAGTATTATAGTCAGATTCTTTTAATAGTTATTAAGTTTGCATATAACTATTATTTCTATAATTTGAGTAAGTATTAAATTTAAAACTCTTAAATTTGAAAAAGCATCAGATTTATAGAATTCAATTTTTAAAAAAGTATATGGAATGCTGTTGCAAAATGCATAAATTAACCATACTTATTTAATGAAACATTTAGTTTAGTAATTGGTTAAAGAAATTATTATTTAATTTCAGGAAATTGTCTTCTAGTTTAAGCATTTTATTTGTCAATACAAATGAAACATAATTACTTTCAATAAAATGTATATGCATATTTTCTGCAATTTTACAATCCCAAACGAAAGATATATTTGTGATATTCAATTTATGGTTTAAAAACAAAGCTCATAATTTGCAGATTGAGTCTTAGAATGATAACACACATGAGAAATTTCAGTATATTAATTATTTTTCTTGTCATTGAATGTTTCTTATGAAAGGAATTATTTGTTGGAATGAGATCAAAATTAGTTGTTTTTGTATAGAAACATTTTAATCTCCCCATTCATTTGGCAATAAAAAGTTGTTTTCCAATTGTTTGTAACTTTACATATTCCTTATTCTTCTTGTAAAGATATTTATTGTGTGGTATTTTATAAATTAAATATCTGTTTATCTATTATAAAAAATTGAACTATTTCATATTTAGTTTAAATATATATGTATATATATATATATATATATATATATATATATATATATATATATATATATATATATATATATATATATATATATATATATATATATATATATATATATATATATATATATACACACATAAACGTCGAATAACAAAAATGCAAAGAAATAAGATTTTATCACTTAAATAAGAGAATCGATTTTTAAAAAAAATTTACTACAATTCCTTTTTTGTCATCATGTAATTTTATCACTTTTATTCAAGAAAACATTCCTAATTAAAAAAATCTCTTAATTTATTATTAATATAAATTTTTAACTAAAATATTCATTACAGCGCTATCTCTGATGATATGATAAAATCTATGAACATTTTCATTCTACTTTTATACAGTTTGTTAAGATTATTTTGCACATCTTGACAAAAAGTATTAAAATTTAAAATGGACGAATTTTATATTTATTAACACGTTACCATGTGTTGAAATAAACAACTTTGTAAGAATCCATTGAAGAAGTTTTTACTTTGAAAACACTATGAATTTATACAAAAGAAAAGAGAATTATAACTGAACAAAATGCTTTACTGTTTAGTTTCTTATAACCAAAGATATAATTGCATCTTCTGAAGAGCAGCAGATCTGCTGGTTTATCTTTTGAGGCAGTCCTTAAAGGTCTAGTTATCCTAACATTGATAGTTATCCTAATAACATTCATCACTTGGTTCATTCAGTTCATTAGTTGTAACTGAAAGGTTAACAAGTCAATTTATAATTCTTTTAGTTGAATTACTATTTTCTTTTTTTTAGGATAGACACATCAGTAATTATCTGCAATTCATTATGTTCACCTTATCTTGTTTGGCAAAAAGAGAATAAAGTATTGCTGGTTTCTGCTTCACATACTTTAGGATTGAAAATTGTTAGTTAGAAATGGTATGTATATGTCAAGTCAATTATGTTTTGTGTTTTAGAAATTACTAAATACTATTTTCGAGCAAAGAGTTATTAAATGTATCAACGAAAAAGAAAATTTCTTTCCTACAATTTATTTAATTCTTGCAATTTACTTCCTGCAAGGCATTTTTAGTATCAAGTGCATTAAATGAATGTGAAAACAGTAGCAAAATGGTAACATGTATTGTATTTGATCAGGAAATACTTTAAATTATTTAATCTTTGAGTTTTATATTTCTGATATGAATAAATAAAGACCATTTTAACAATATGTTCAATGATTTGCATTATATTTTTGCATTGGAGTTACATACAAATTTGAGTATTTGTGTATATTTTTAAAAAGCAATACTAATTTCTCTACAAAACTTAGAAATGATACAATATTTCTAATATTTTTGCATAAATATACGAAATATAAAATATTGAGTTCGATAGAAAGTGTTATTAGTACATGCTTTTGTGGTATAAGTTCAAAATAACTTTTATTAATTATGCATAGGGAAAAAATTAATATAAGATAAATAATTTTAAATATATGAAAAAAATATGTTTTGTTAATTAATGCTGAAAATCTTTCTTTCTTGAGATGAGCTTAAAACTAAAAATATTATTACAGTGATCTACCGGAAAGTATTTTTATGTTTAAAATTGTGTGTCTAGCTATTTGCTTGTAAATATAGCCATTGGATAAAAATTAAAACAAAATTTACATCCTTCTTTTCTTTTATATTTCAAAAAAATATTTTATAAATTTTTTTAAAAAAAATTTACATTCTACTTTTTTTCCCTTAAATTATGGAAAATTAAGAATGAACCTGAAAAACAAAACTATATCATTAAAAATTTACACTCAAATACTGACTTTTTCTACAGCAATTTTAACGCTTTCATAACCATTAAATAAATAAATAAATATTAAAAAACGCAAGCATTTCCCACACTTTAAAAAGTCATTCAATTTCTTACATATTTTTAAAAATATATGGATTTTGTATTAGTCCTTCCTTTGATACATAAAACTTTGATTGATGAATTTACTTTTCTTTGATTGATGTACCTTCCAATTTATGCAAATCATTGGATAAAAGAATAAAATAAGTTTTATTTTATTATTTTACACAAGTGTACAATTGATTATTTGAACAATAAATTTAAAATCATTCTTTATATTTCTGAGTGCAAAACATGTTCTTTATTCCTAGTTGTATTCCAAAATTTTAAAATGGTAAGCAATTTTTAATTGAAGTAATACAATTTTCTTTATAAAAGAACTTTAAAATAACTTCAGATAATTTAAAACTGTAGAGAAACTTATTTAGTTTTATTTTGCGTGTGCTATATTTCATTTTTCCTTGAATTTTGTCATGTCAGAATGGCAACGATCTTATGGTGTATTTGTAGAATTTTATTATTTAGTTTTTGATTTAGTAAAAATACTATCATTAGAAGTAAAAATCATATATGTACTAGATTGAATTGCTTACATTATTGTTATTGCCAAAAATATCTTGTGTTCTCTTCACTGGCGACAGGAACATGATCCAACGTGTCTGAATACCAGAGACAAATGAAAGATACAAGCATCGTTGCATGGATAAGCATAAAAATACAGCTGTTCTGGAAGCCCGATTCCAAGACATAATTTTCGTAATGGAGTCAAAATTTAGAAATGCTAGTATTTCCAAAGATCAAACAAAATACTCACATAGGTAATAGATTTATTAATAAACCCACTTAAAAATATGAATAAATTATAAATAATGCGTGATTTGCACGCTTCCTGTGATAGTAATACATATATTCTATGATAGTAATATATAACGAGTTCCAATACTTTTAACCGATTTCGAATAGGCGATCGAAAATAGACATAATTCTTAAATGAGATGGGAAGATTGACTGATTCAAAAAATAGATGAAATTATTTCAAAAAAGACTTTTTGTCTACAACGATTACTGTTAAATACATGTAACATTCTCACTATCAGTAGTGATAATATTTCTCAATTGGCGTTTATGGAAAATGGAATATAGGAATTAAATACATCAACTCATTTAATTATAGCCACATCAACTTCCACAAACAATAGACAGAGAGTCGTCAAAACTAAGAAACAAAAAAATCACATTGATCATTAAAAATATTGGTATTTTCTCTTTAAAAATGATAAAAGGGAAAGCAATGCATATCGCCAAAATCCTAATATTGCAAATTATAAGGGAAAAGATGTAAATTTTTTCTTCATAAAAATTTGGATATAAGTTGCCTGTATGTATATGGTGTCTGCAATCATGTAAAAGGACATTGAATTCTTCGGTTTAGTATGTCAAACAAAAAAACTAGCTTTTCGTCTTTGTTACAGGAATACAGGGGTTGAATTCAGCCACAATCATTCGGAAAAAATTACTAACACTTAATCTGGATCTTTAAAAATCATTAAATTGGCTTTTTTTGCCATAGCTGAAGTTAACAACCCAATAATTTTAATACATCTTTTGTTATATTTTAATTTATTAATTGATAGCAAAATTGACAAATTAAGCGATGCGGCTTTGTTAGGAGCCAAAGGAATTTTAGATACTACCTCCGAATTCCCAATATCTATCGGTGCCAGAAGCCCATAAAAATGTTCATTTAAAATTCTTTAATTGCCGATGCATAACAGCTCAAACAAGAAAGTTAAGGAACACGACATCAAACATTTTATTTAAACTAAAGGAATTAATGCATTTGCAAATACTAGGAAGTTATACATAGGAAAATGGAAATCATTGAATTTGGAATTCGATTTTATATTGCAGCAGGGGCTTGTAGATTTTCCATCACTAACTGTTCAAATCCTATCTTACGTTATCCTTACATTAAAAAAATTGTGCGATTGGAGGTTATGCGGGGTAATTGGGGATTGAACAGCATAACAGTTTCTAATAATTTTCCATTAAAATTTTTAACTTACTGAAATCACATATTGCCTTGTTCTAACATTTACTCCTCCACAGATCTCACACTGATACAAGAGTATATATTCTTTAATGAGACTGATAGCTCTAAAACGGCAATAATTCTTCCATTTAACCTGTTCAAAATTGTATTAATTAACATTTGGCTTTCACATCGCTACACAGATTTTCCAAAGGCTTATGGACATAATTATAAAATGGCTTAATTTCTTCTTTTGATACCTAGTAAATATATTTATTTCATTGCTAGATATACGAGCTCACTTTTCGCATCTAATCCAGATATAAGAAAGATTAAACAGCTACATATTTTACACTACCATAATCAAATGAAAATTGTTCTGTAAAATGTTTGGGGCTAAAATCAGTTCAACAGGGATACAGTTACTTTAATCAAAGGTTGTACAATCTAAAACTACATTCCACACCACCATTCTGCACCATATTCCATTAGCAGTTTGAGAAGCTTTTTGGCAATAACGATTTTCTACCGTCAGTTTATCGAATTGTGCAAAGATATAACAAGTTTTCACCTCATCATTTTGTGGGAATAAAAAAGACAGCAAGAAAACAGACCCTTGTAATTGAAGAAAGAATCACAAAATGCCTTTTAAAGAATAAAAGATGCATTAGCTGAAATTACCGTGCTAGTGCATTCTGTTCAAAACACAGTTATTTCTTTAAAAACAGATGAAATGTCATAGCAATATATGGAGTTTTACACCAAATAATCAGTGCAAAAAGCATATTTTAATCTACTTTTTTAAGAATTTTAATATTTACTGAAAAGAAATACTCCATTAAAAATGTAATTTGTATGTAAAATGAAAGAACTACTTAAAAATTATGATTGAGAGTTGTTTGCAATTTATAAGGCCATCAAGAATTTCAAGCAATTAATTTAATAAAAACTCTCTCCGTCTTGAAGACAAGACACTTCTATATTCACAGAATACAAACTGCTAATCTGCATTTAAGCAGAAATTTGAAAATGATTCATACTGACGCTCGTCAACTCAATATCATTGATAAGTTTACAATCAATATTCAGTGCATTACTGGGGACTGAAGCATTGTTGCAGATGCCTTTTCAAAGATACATTCTATTTCTGTACCCTCTTCCATAGGTTACAATACATTGATTGATATCCAACAAGACGAAGATTTAATCCTCCAAGAAAATAACTCTAGTTTAAAAATCGGTATCTTTTAATTTATGAATCCATCAAGAAAATATTTTGTGATATATCAACTAATAATATACGTCAATAAGAGCATATAATATTACTTAGCTAAATACTCTTTAAGAGAAATATGCTATTATATGTTCCCAAAACAATACCATCAGATCGTATTTTCAGCAATACACAATAATTCTTATTTTGGCATCAGGCCTACAAAAAAACTCATTACTAAACGATTTACGTGGCCTAACAAGAACAAAGACCACCAAACATAGATTATGACCTACTTAGAATGCTAAAGATCCTAAGTCCATCAGCACACTCATTCTTCTCTAACCGAATTTCAAGTTCATTCGCAATGTTTCATGTAGATTAATATTGATATCTTCGATCCTTTAACTTTATGTCATGGTTCCATATATTGTTTCACTATAATAGATCCTTTTCTAGCTGATTGGAAGCTATTCTGTTAGAAAATCAAACTGCATACACCATTTATAAAGTTTTAGTATCTATATGATCTTAGGGTAAACTTGTTTCGAAAACTAGAAGAATAACATCTGATTCAAGTCGTCAATTTCAGAGTGAACGTTTCTTGGCTTTAACCAAATACTTTAGGATTCGGACAAGTATCACCACCGCATACCACCTATAAGGCAATAGTCTTATCTAATGTTGGGCATTAAAAAGAGCTTTAAAATTTATCTCAAAAAGTCAGCTTCTTTAATCAATTCCTAGCCAGTTATCCTATTTAGATAGCAAATGACAGTGAAAGAATATTCATGATTTTTTTCGGATGAAAAGACGTATTGTTTTCCAAGAGAATTCTTTTCATTGCCTTCAACTATCAATTACATTAATTTAGATCATAAGTTTCCAGACAAAGTGTTTCGATCAATTCCAACCAGTTTCAATCAATTCAAGATTTTACTTCGCAAAAGATCGGTTTTCGTATCTGGTCAACTGAATCACTGTTTACACGTATTCCCTCCTAATGACCGTACAATTACATCTCTGCAGTCAACCTATTTTGGCTTATTTGCTATCAAAAGAAACACGAACAAATATTTTGATTTAGATAAAAAAAAAAAAGAATGAAGTAAAAGGATATTCTTAGATAATTTAAAATTTTGTTTTCTCCTGTAATATGAATCAGACATGGAAACATTTCCCATGTGGTAACATAACAAAATATTCTTCGGTTCGTTCTTCAGATTGATACCATGTTATTTTCTCTATTAAAAGAGACATAAATCTGAACCAACTTGATTTACAAGTACAGACAGAGAGATCACTTTTCCATGCAAACGCGAAGAACATTCATTTATACTAGAAGGAGGGCGTGTAACGGTACCTACCAAATTTTATTTTCTGTCTGATGTTTACCATGTTTTATCCTTGTATTTTTATTATGTACAGGATGGCAATCATCTTATGATGTTTGCATAGAATTTTTATTATTTCTTTTTCTCATATAGAAAATGTAATCTTGCAAAATAAAAATAACATAGATACACTGGGATTGATTAGCTTACATTATTGCCTTAACTAAAGCATTTTGCATGCACTTCGTCAAAATTTAGAGTAAAATATTCTAACTAATAATATCTAATAAAAACTAACTTTATAAGAGACACAATTGCGAAAAATATGGAGAAAAGTACTATTAGAAATGTAGAAAAAGGTCAAATTAAATTACACAAAAACAGTAATTCTCTCTCAGTGTTTTAATGAATTAAATTTTTTTCTTCTTATGCTTATAAACAACTGCTGGGTAATTGCACAGAACTTATTTTTTAAACTTCATTATCAATTTTGTTGATGTAATCTAACAAGTACTTAATGAATACTTTTTCGCATAAACATTTTTTTTTATTTTAAAGCAATTCTCTATGAATTATTGCCAGTGGGGCTTATTCCACTTAATCCCATTTAAATAGGTACTTGAGTTTAATTAAACGAAAAATATTTCCTATTTTTTATGTTATCGATGAGTATAAAGTAATTAAAATCAAATTACACTTCGTTTTCTTTTTATTATTTCTTTTTATTCAGCCGTTCATTAAAAAGATTTAATATTTCTTTCAATCATTTACATTTAAGAAAATGCTTCTCAGATATTCTTCAATTATTTCACATTATTCATAATTTAATTGAACTAATGAATATACGTTTTAAATGATTTCTAATATATTTGTTTTTTTATTAAAAAAAAAAACAAAGTAATGCAGGAAAGCATGAAGTATTGCAGTCACATTACCGCTTAAGTGTTTTTCTTAATATCATCGAAATTATAAAAACAAATACACTGACCTACAAAAGTGAAGAAAAACCATATTTATCGAAGCTCACAATAAAAAAAAAAGAAAAACTCATGGTAGCAAAAAAGTTTATAATTTATATAAATGAGGAAAATGAATTTATTTAAATTTTTGTAAAAATGCTAGCTGCCACTTTTTGATAGAAAAAAACAGATATATTAGAGTGAGAGAAAAAATATGCAAACATTAAGTTTTCGTAACTACGCGAGTAATTATTGATTTTCAACTTTTGTTAGCAGATCCCTTGACATTAGCCAGAGAAAATCTGTTTGCCCGATTCATTAAAGGGGTTGGAGTACGGAATATAGATATAAGAATGTCACAGGCTGATCCTATTAAGCGCCTTAATGTGTCTTACTGTGTAATCCACGGCCTATGGAATCAATATCAAATTGAAATTTATGTATCCAGAAATGCTCCACTCAGGCCACTATCTACAATACCTGTAGAAAACAGTTTCACAGTTCTTTCAGCCAGATGGGGAACAAGAATTTCTGTGTCGTAACTTGTTGAAAACCACTCTTTAGCATCAAGAAGAATATTCGCTAGTGTTGTGAAAACCGTCTCTTCACTATTCAGGTCTTTATGCAAGGTGTTCAAATGTGCATGTCCACCTCACCTGACAATAGAGAAGGGTTCTCTTATCTTTAGCAAAATAATACGTATCACGAACCAGATAATGATGGGCATATGTACTTTTTACAGACTAGTCCAGAATAAAAAAAGAGAGTGATTTAGGACGTATACTGATCTGGAGGAAACAAAGCCCCAAGTACCGTGAACCCAACTCTGTGGATAGATTCATTTACAGTGATGGACAGTGACGCAGTGATGAAATAATGGTTTGCGCAGGTATCTGAGGAGCCACACTGACATGAATATGTTCTTAGGAAGAACTATAAACGGTTTGAATTATTGGAATGAGATCCTTGATCAGTATGTATGTCCATATCCATGTGCAGTTGGTAATATTTTCATTCTGATGGACGATAGCACGCAACCTCTTCTATCTGTAGTTGCTGAGGGTCTTGCAGCGAATGGAATGGTCATTTTGATCTCCAGACTTGAACTTCATATAGCATATTAAGTTCTATTCGTAGCATCTGTAGCCAGACAAATTGCTGCTTTAAGTTCTCCTCCAAGGTTTGCAGGAAAATTGCAAAATAGTTATTCCTTGTCAAACCTTTGCTTCAAATTTTAGTAACTGCCAATTTAATTAATAGCATGGAAAGTAGATACTGCCATTACAAGATGAGCAATTTCCTTATTAAAAAACTGATTTTTAATGTTTCTATGACATTTTACCATATAAAACTGCGAATATTCTCTTTTCATAGAATAGATTTTGCCAACGAGATTGCATCTTTGTAAATCATTTATGCGTTTTTTTACCTAAATTTTCACAGTGCAACCAATAAATATATGTTTTATGTATATATGATCCAAATTTGGTGTTTCTACTTTCATTCATTTGCAAATTATGCGCAAAATGGTTGTTTTTTAAATTTGAAGGCCAATATAAAAAACATTTAATTTTTTTTCTAAAAGGGCTTTGATGCTTAAATTGATTGTGGAGAAAGATGAAGCTGTTGAAACCTAACACTTTTAATATAAAATGTCATCAAACTTTTAATATGAAACATAATGATACTTTTAGTAAGGTCTTCTATTTATTTAGAAAAATATCGTTTTATTCCCCTGATATATTGTAATAATCAAGAAGCATAGCCGGATAATAAATATTTTAACTTGGATAATGCTTTTGAAATATTTATTTAAATTAGGAATTTGTCAAGGGAAACATTCAAATGACTTTCATTTATAGACAGTTTTAGAAGAATTTATTCTATTCTCTCAAAATCTAATTTTAAAATGTGATATGTTTATATTGTTGTAAGGCTTTTACAATTCGAATAAGATTTTTTCGTCGATATGTAAAGTAAAAATTAGAAAAACATATTCTGAATCCACACTGGTGAAGTATGAAACATATATATTATTTTTAAAATAAATTTTTAGGAACTCAAAATATTCTCTTGGAACCATGTTATACATATTTCTAATAGTTTTTTTTCCAATGGTAGATTGTAGACAGTTACAACTGGAACAGAGTCTATTAATCTATTGTTCCCTGATACCTAGGAACAAACCAGACGCAGCGACCTTTTAACCGCCGAGGCGTTGCCCGGGGTGAATTACAGGGGGTGGGCCACCATCGCACCCTCACACATCCCATAGGGTAGGCATCATTCATACTTCATTCACACACACAAGGAAAGGACAAAGACAGGATAGAGAGAGAGAGAGAGAAAGTACATCCATGCCTGAACCGGGATTCAAACCCATTACCTCCTTATCCGTAGTAATGCACGCTGACCACTAGACAAGTTGCCCGGCATTTTCCTAATAGTTAATAACATTATTTATAATAATATTAAAAGGAAAATACAATTCATAAACAGGTAAAATATTTTACACTCATACCTCATTTTGTTCTTTTTAGACACTGACATAATATTTCTATTATTTATTTCCAAAATTTTAACTAAGAAAATATTTTACATTAAACGCATATTTAAAATTAAATTTTTAATGTTCAAGACAAAAGAGCTACTATTTCGTAAAATGTTTTAATATGCAACAGGCATAAGCAATTTGTTAATTGTTTTAAAAATACTAAACCTTCATTTTATAAAATATTATGTTTCCTGAGGATGTTTACATTTCCTAAAACATTTAGTTGTATTAGCATAAAATATTCATTTGTACCAAAAATTGAATTAAATGACTTTCAAAAGTGAGATAAATTTTTACTGTCTCGATAAATAGGGAAAAAGTGTAAATTTTCTAAGAATTATCTAAGTAATTATTTTTATCTGCAATAAACCACAGATTTTGTGTCACAATTAGTGTTTTTACATATTTTTCGAAAATAAAAAGTATGATTTTTATAAGCTTTATCAATTTAAAATATTTTTGCATTAATATCACATTTTAAAGTTTTCTTCAATATTAAATGTGAAACTATTTAAACAAGCAACAGTAATATATGCAGAATAATATGCAAATTTTAAGAAATTTGATATTTCCAATATGATTTTGATATTTAGATTAACATACTTTGGTTTTCATTTATTAGCATTTTAAAACTATTTCATAGTTTATTTTTTAATATGAATTACATATAAAACTAATTCAAATATCATCCGATAGTTTTGTGCTTATATCTGAGATGAAAAAGCATGGAAACACAAATTATTTAGATGAAAAATATCGTAAGCTCTTTTGGTATAAAAATATCTAAGTTAAAAACCTTTTTTTTATTCGGCAAATAAAATGTAATTAGACATGGCAACTTTTATTACTATCTTAAATAGTCAATCTCTAGAAACTGCTTAACAAATCATAAATTTTTATTTTTAATATGAAAGAAGACATTAAAAGGAAATTTTATGTGGTTTCAATATTATTATTCTTGAAAATAATTTTTTTTGAATTATGAAAAAATGGGTATTTATACTTTCATTCAATTCAGTATTGGAAAAACAGATTTTCTAAATGGTTAGTAGTTGAGAAAAAGCTTTAGATGTATAATTACTACTATTTTTTTTAATTAAATAGGATTTTTTTATTGAATTATATTATTAGTTAATAATTAAGATTCATTTTCTTCTTTTATCCATTTTTACATAAGATAAAAGAAGTTTTCTCTTGTTTACTTCGTTAAATTCTCTTAAAGAAAAAACCTACTTTCTAATAATTTAACATTAATTAAATTCAACAGAAACAAATAGATTCGCAAGTTTTTTTTATCTCTTACTAACAATTGATTTGACTTTTGCAAAAATACAACACTTGTTTGTTTCTTTAAAATTACAATGGTTTCATATTCAGTAGTAGACAGAAAGAAGACCAATAAATGAATAAAATTTATTTATAAAAATTAATAAATGAGTATGATTAATTTATCGATGCAAATTTCGTCTTTGTATTCCATGACTCTTCAGACACTTTTTGTCTTACCTGCTAAAGCTAGTGGATTAATTCAAATGTAATGTTGGCTAGTTCAAAAACAATCATGATTATTTCTTAAAATGAGTAAATAAATGTTTTTTTACTTAAATGGCATTGTAATGCATAGGCATAGAAAAATATAAATTTATGAACCCCAATAAGGATAAAACATAATATTGTAAATAATCAATTTTTATTTAACATTAAAACGCTTTCTATGGATTGAAAATAAATAAAACACATGAATTAAGATTACTAATAACGTCACTAAATGTATTTAAACTTTAATGTAAAATATTTAAACAAATATTAATTATTAAAAACTTAACACTTTTTTATGATATAATTTTTAATATTCATCAAATATAATTTGGCACATATTAATAATCCTAACACCAAAGATTATTAAAAGTTTTTCATAATTTATTTCTTTTGTTTTTCTCTTATATGTTAATTAATATGTTGACTAAATCAAACAATTTAAATTTCTTTGCTTAAATTAAACTCTAATATCTGCAGACATTAACATAAAAAAGTAATAGACAGTAATTTTGGTGAAAGAAATATATGTTTATTTATGTTGAAATGAAAGAGACAGTTTATTTAAAAAGTCATTATTTGTTAAATGGCTAAATGTATAAATTCATTAATTGAAATTGTAGTTAACATTACACTTCTGCATAAAAGAGATATTACTCCAAAAGAAGTGAAACTATTTAATAAAGTTGTTATAAGGAATAAATAATCTGTCTATATTTAAACGAAAAAACTTTTATATATTCAATCTGTCATCTCTTCTTAGCTGAATAGTAAATTTTTGCCGGCAAACATATTTTTGGTTAATGAATGTTCAAAGAGGCAGACGCAAAGACAAATATAGGAATATTTGTTTTCCATTAGCTACTCTGACGTTTGTAGTTAAGGAAAACGTTGTGTTCAAAAATACCATGAAGCTAAAACGATAGCAAAGGAAAAATAAATTTATTCCTATTTGAACTTTTGTTTAAGTAGATTTTAAAAATGCAACCGAATTCTTTTTCATTAATACGTTATTTTTGCATTTTCGTAGATATAAACACTGCAACATTTTGATTAATGTATTCAAAAATAAAGCATTGAATTCAGTTGATTTGAAGTAAGAAAAGAATAATTTACAGGAAAAAGATCTACTGTTTCCATTATAGTTTTTTGACAGGTACATTTCATCAAGTTTGTGCTTCTGTAATACATACAGTGAAAAAATAAAGTGCCTTTGAAAATTGAGAATAATAAAATAAAATATTTCCCCACTTTTTACATTTACACTATAAATGAATTTCAATTCAGTATAATATATTTTATAAATTTTTGACATAAAATAAGTAGTATTTCATAGTAAATGTTTCAAGTATTAAAATAATGTTTTTAAATATAACCCAGCTGAATGTTTAAAATAAAAACTTGATAGCTTTAGTTGCTAATCAATTGATAAACAACTCGAGTATGCATTTATCTTATTTGTGAATACAAAGCATATGCGCGACTTATTAAAGTGTCTTTATGAAGTATAAAACAACTAATAATGGTAAATGAATTATTTTATTCGATATTAAAACATAAATACGATGTTTAACATCAAACAGTAAACTGGTATCTATAAGTAATAAAAATTTTGGACAAACACATTTTGTAAAAGTGTTTTATTGCCATCAGTATAAAAGAAACGAAAATGATTGTCTTTGTAAAACGGATTGTTTATCAATAACTTGTACGAATTTTTTTTCACATCGTATCAATAATTTACGCTATTCATTTGTATAATATTTTGATGAATTTACTTTTCGTTATACTTTAACAATTTTTAATTTTTTTCTAATTTATTTTATTTAACATTTAGTTTTTTGGAAAGTATTATAGTTAAAAGTTTAATAGAAAGTTATATTAAACTTTCAACTATAATACTTTGTAAAAGTGTTTTATTGCCATTACTATAAAAGAAACGAAAATGATTGTCTTTGTAAAACGGATTGTTTATCAATAACTTGCACGAATTTTTTGACATCGTATCAATAATTTTTCAATTAATTTCTAAATTAACAAATTCTAAATTAATCTTCCAATTTAGAAAATTTTATGCTAAAACATAAATTTATGGTAAATGAAAGGAAATCTCGTTTTAATTGTAATACTCAGTAATTACAATTTTAGAATTATTAATTAATTTTAATCACTGTAACACACAATCAAATTATTCTATCTATATCTATCTATCTATCTATATATACACACACGTACAAGAATTTAGCAGTGCATGTATACAGAAATGAATTCTTAAGTATGCAAAGTGATGTAATTTTACAAAAATATTAAAATATACAAAAATATGTAAAACTGATTTTATTATCTTATTGTAATACAGATTTCAAATGACAAATAAATACTTACGTAAATATATTGTATGTCCTAAGTGGCTTTCCTTTCAAATCTGTTTGTACCATACAAAATCCAATAAATTTACCTTCGGCATGTCACCAAAGGAATACAGGCGATGGTGATTGGGCACAATGTGTTCTAAATCCTCACTGGATTTAGATGTTGACGTCAGCAACTGAAGCTGAAATCTTATGAATCTATCATTCAATAGATTTGTGATTTAATCTAAATTTCAAATAAATCAGAGTTGTAGGCTTTTAGTTTATTTTATACTAGTTAAATTGCATCTGGAATTAAATTTGATGATGTAATTATTAATGACGGGAAATAAAATGAAGGTATGTTATTTAAACAAATATAATATTCTTTGCAAAAGAAATAACTAATTTTTTTTTAAATTCCCAGTTCTTCATTCATATGAAATCATTTGATATTAGATGGAAAAAAATACGCTTCAAATTATAATTTATTCTAGACGGATGAAATATAATTATTTCAAAGAAATGTAATTGTCAGAAATTATAATATATGTTAAAGAGGAAAAAGGATAGATGGCTTCTCACTGATAATTTTTTAACTGCATTGCATCTATAACTAAAGTTACTATAATAATGAATTATAATTATTAAACAAAAAATATTTATAAGATGCGTGTGTTGCCTTTCACCTTGAATCCAAGAGAAAATTCTCAAGTGTTGAATAATGTTTCACACTGACCTCAATTACAGCCTTTCTTTTACATTTGAATCTTGTTAAATGGAGAACTTCTTAAGCATCTTTTTATTTGTGCCGAAGGAAAAAGGTTTCGAAATTTTTATACACCTTTTATCAGCAATATTTTTGTGATGATAGTTCCGTGAAAGATGAATATTTAAAAAGGATTTAACGTGACGCTTTTTGGTTCCATGAAATTATAGTATCAGCTAAAACATATTTATTATAAATTATTAATTAAATGTATTAAATTTGAGAAATTGTTTTATATTTGTGCAATTGTATTAAAACAACAGTTTTATTCACTTTATTATTTAATCCACGTTTAATTAAAAAAAAAGAAGTTTTGTAAGATAAAATGTGCAGGTCTTGCAACAGTTAACTTCATCTTTTGCTTTTATTAAGTTATTCTCGAGTATCCAAACTCCAACGAAAAATCCAATCAAAAAATGATTGAAATAACTCTAATAATGTTTCTAACCTCATGATTTCAGTTTCATATAAGAAAAGAAATAGATGAAATAGAACTAACTAAAAATATTGTTTTTATTATTTATCTTCTAAAGAAAAATCTAAGTAATAAAAAATGTTTAATTTATAAAAGTTTTGTTAAATTTTTCAGAAAAAATTAATTATATCCTTACAGTTTAGATAACTACCAAAATAGTAAACAAAACTTTGCAAAAATTCTTTTAAATACTTTTCTGTGAAGTAAATTAAATTTTATGCTGTATATTATCAATAAAAATAGAGTAAAATGTCTTACAAAATAGTTAAAATGTATATAAGCATAAATAAGCAATATTTTTCAAATGCAGTTAACATAGCAGTATTACAATAAAAAGAGAAATAAAAAACAGATATTTTAGATTACAGTTAATGTAATAAAAACAATTATGGTTAAATGCTTTTATCCTAATATTAAATAGTAAAGCTAAGGTAATAATAACAGTATATGATAATAATGAAATTTTTAAATTATTTTTCTACGGAAAGCTATTCTCCATTATAAATAAATAAGGATAATATAATATTTCAGTTTTTATCCAGTAATTGTTAAACTTGTTAATAAAAGTGCATTTCAGTTTCTGACAAATTCCATTACCATTTCTATGAAAAAAATGCGAAATAAAGTGAATGAAAGAATCTGTCTTTCTTTAAGTCATTTAATAATGCTTTAAAAATGGTTTACTTAATTACATTGAAAAGTTTATACTTTTGAAACAAACATGATTATAATAATGAAAGAGGGGCATTTTATTATCAAACATTTTGTAAATATATACCCCAAAAAAGTTACTGTCTCATATTTAAACTGACTAATGTGATTAAAAGTATGAAAATTTTACAATGACGAAAAAAATAATATGAAATAATTAAATTAAAAAACTTATTAAAAGAGCTCTTCGAATTTTATATTTTCATTTGCATTATTGTAAAGTATTAATTAAAAGCAAAACATATTATGTCTTATTGAAAAATTTTCTGCCATTAAAGAATACTTAATGAGTACCCATAAAGTAACATTAACTTCAATCAACCAAATAATATTCTTTCCTTGCAAATTTAAAAGACAAATAAAGAAAAGGAAACAAGAAATAAAATTTCCATATTTCTTTCCAATCGCTTCCGTTCGCATTAATTAATGCAAAATCAATTTAAAACTTGCCTTTCATTTTTCTCTTATGAATGCCCCATATTTGATTTTTTAATGCACACAAGTAAAAAAAAATCTCACAGTTTTCGCTGTAGAAATAAAAAAGTCAACATTCACAAAGATTTTAAATAATTTTATATTTTCCACACGATATCTTAGTGTTTAATATTAATAATTCTTAATATTAATACATAATCCTTAATTATATAAGTTTTTGATAAAATATTTTTTCTGAAAGCTTATGTACATATTATTTGGTATACATACATGATTAACTATCTAAGTAAGACAAATGATACTTTTTGAGAGGAATATTAAAATTCATTAAGAAATTTGTGTCTGGCATTTATTTAGTAAATATTAATTCCTGCATTTGAGTTTCTAGAAAAAGTTAGTTGCATATTTAACAACGAGGTGACATTTCCCTTAATATAAATCACTCTTCTTCTTATAATTGTCATACTATATATAAATAAATCAAAAGGATGGAATATCTTTTATGATTATATTTAAAAGCAGCATCAGAAATTTGCAATTATTTGCCTTCTATTTTGGTATTGCAATTAAAGTTCTGGTTAGAGTAAAAAATAATATTTTATAGATATTTTTCATATTATTTCTTTTAGCAAATTTGAAATTCTTTCTTCATTTGATCTTCTTATTAAATAATGTAAATTTATATTAGATATTTATAATCCTAATTTCTACTTTTATTAGAGGGATTTTATATCTATATTAATATACTTAGCAAATTAAAGTGTTTTAGTAAATAAGAGTTAATGTATTTATGGAAGCTTAATATTTTCAGATATAGTGTTCCAGTAATCATTTAAACATAACGTGATCGATGTTTAGTATCTTAGTTTGGCAAAAAATTTGGAGATAAATATTGATGATAAATTTTAATTTTTGATACCCTGGTATTTTTAGTGTTTAACTAACGTAGCTTTAGTGTAGCCATTTTGTTATTCCCATTTTGGCTCCTATATTGTAGTCAAAAAATTCGTCAAATATCAAGGGACACTTGTAAGTAAATTTTTATCAAAATAGCTCATTAAATTTTATTCTTGTTTATGTAATACTTGCTTTTTTACATAAATTCAAAATTCAAACATAATTCTATTCAGTAAAATGCATATGTGATAGTATTTATTTGCTAAAGTTTAAATTATTTAAAAATTTTTATTTTTTTCTAAATACTAAATGATAAATACCTTTTTTCTAAATACTAAATACTGACAAATAAATTATATTTTTTTTAATAGAGAAAAATATCTTAAGAAATAATGCCAGAAAAAATTAGCAACTTCTTTTTTTACTATAAAAATATGTTGCATTTTAATATAAATGTAAAAAAAATGCAATGTAGTTTTTCTTTTTTACAATTCTAAACATTAATAAAGAATTTATAATTATTTAAATTAAATTTTGCATATTTTGTGTAAGCATTTAAGAGCATAACAAACTATTTTTAACAATTATTTATTTTTAAAAATAATTTCATTGTATAAATTTGCCTTTTTATATCAAATCAGAAAATGCTATTAAATATTTTATTTTGTAAATTGAAAAATTCAAATCTAACAATTTTTTTTTAACTTTGAAGCTTTTAATTATTTTATCTATGCATGACACTAACAGTCATATAGTAATATTTTAAATTTGCATGACAATATAATGTAACATGAAACTTAATCTTTAAGGTATCACTGAAATAATGAAAATTGCTTTAGTAAAATAAAATATTTATTAAATTTTATACTGAAAATTAATAAAAGAAAAAATAAGTGATTTTTTCTATCTTATTTACAGCAAAAGTGAATATATAATAATATTATCTAACAAAAAACTTAAATATAAATTCATTTTAAGAAAAAAGTTTGGACTTATCGAAATGCTTTAAAATAAAATCCTCTCTTTCTGTGTGACTAATTTTCAAAAACTGTTTAAGCAGTATTTGTGATGAAATGGAATTTTTTTAATATGCAAAGAGCAATTACTTTACTGAAAATAAAATAAATAATTTAATATATATTTCGTTACTTAAAGTTTTAATTAAATTTTATTGAAATATAAAAATGCATTTGATAACTTTTAAAAGTGCTATTTATAGAAATCTGCTTACCTATTTTTAACCAAGTTTTTTGTTTGTTACACTAAGAATTTTTATATTTCATTTTAAGAAAGAATAATTTATTATTGAAACAGAAAATTTAACATTAAGCAAAAATTTCTCTTTACGTTCACAAAATAAGTTTCTTTATTTTATTTCTATGCAGGAGGGAATATTTTATTTTATAAGTCGTGAAAAATTGCTTATTTAAGAGATTTATTCAAGGGAAATAAACAAATTACTTCATACATTGAAATGTTTAATTTTTACGGAATTTCATAAATTGGTTTAAATAACATTTCTCTAAAAGAGTGAAAAAAATTTCTTTTAAGGAAAATGTCCTGTAGTAAAACATAAAATTTTACAAAATTTATGCACTAAATACATTATATATAAAAATGTATATTACAGAAAATCTAACGAGCGCAAAAGCTGCTAAAAAAAGATAAAAAGATATGCCAGTATAAATTAGATACAATATAAAGAATACTAAAACTAGAAAGACAAAATTTGAAATCACTGAGAATAAAACAATATACAAAATGATATATATATATATATATCCTGTATCTACCAATATACACACACACTACTACTACACTTGTTTCATAGAAATAAATCCAGTGTTCAAAATGTTTTATGTATTATTTAAACAGGTTTTTCATTACAAATGTGTTTCTTAGAAATTATAATTAATTTATAAAGTATGTAGATCATTTGTTGAATCGAAGATGATCCTTTTGTCTTTTTAGATTCATATTAAAAGTGAACAAGTTACTTTGCATGGTAAAGAAATGCAATTAAAAATGTCTATTTAGACAAATACTCTCAAAATTTTGAGGCATTTTAAATTCATAAGGTTTTTAATTTCTTAAAATTTTTGATAATAGAGCAAAAAAATAATATGCATTGAATTATTTTTTAAAATAATGATATTTTATGAATATTTGATTGAAATGCTTAGGATTTTCAGTTTTTTGTGAGAGATTTTCAGCTTTTGAGGTGGTGGTGGCCTAGTGGTTAGGATACTAGCCTTCCGTTCTGAAAGGTAGTGTTTGATTCCAAAGATCTACCAAGTACATGCGATATACGTGCTTATTAAATGTATCGATTCAAAAGTCATATGGTTTGTTGTTGAGCAGTTATCATGGGTGTAATGGGGAGTCTAGAGAAAAAAAGTCAAAATTGAGGGAATGTAACCACTGGTGGTGCCATCTATCTGAGGAGTTCATAGTAAAGTCGTATTTTTACCTTCGTGGTGCTCCGGTTAAAAAGACCCACCCTACGTACTAAAATTACTAGCCAACGGCCTAGTAAGCTTGTCTTGTCTCATGAGTCGTTTTTATATAAGATATTTGGAATTTATAGGTCATATGCTTTGAATGAAATGATGGTTAACATAGAATATAATTGTGAAAAGAGGAATATATTTATCTCTAAACCAGTAAATATGCTAACTGTATTGATTGTCTTCCTTTGAATTATTGATAAGCTATTTTCATTACCAGTAACAGAAGTTTTAATGAATTAGTTTGAATTTCATAATGAATATCTATTTTTTCACTTAAAATAGATTAAAGATTCGCAAACTCCCATATTATACTCTCAGAGATGAATTCCTGTGGTTTTATTGCGGAATAGGATAAATTAATATTAATGTATTTCTTTGTCAGGAATATATGTTTAATTAAAGTTTAATGAAAACATCAAATATCATTTATATTCATTTGCCTTAAGAAAATTGAATTAGATTTCAGTGTTAAATGTGACTGTAATAAATGTTAGCAATTTTTTGTATGAAGTTTCATATTGAGTAAATATGTATCAATTCAAGAGCAATTTTAAATATTGCAAAAATATTTTGAATTATAAGAAATGAAACCAAATAGCTACTGTGTTTTAATATTTTGAT
Source organism: Latrodectus elegans (assembly GCA_030067965.1). NCBI lineage: Eukaryota > Metazoa > Arthropoda > Arachnida > Araneae > Theridiidae > Latrodectus > Latrodectus elegans. The sequence continues at coordinate 32,525,336 of CM057813.1, forward strand.
TTAATTTTCAGTTTGGAAAAATAACTTCAACTATTTCTGCTGTTCTATTCTGCTTTCTTCATTTAAATTTTCCGAGTTCATCTTAATATATATGAAAAATCTTTGTACTAAAGCAACACATGAATGTTGAATAAATGAAGTGAGATATCAGAGGAGTTGGATGTGATGTCATGAAACATTTTTTAACCAAAACTATTGAATGGAATGGTCGGGCTAAAAGCCTAGATTTTTGAGCGAGTTGGTAGTAAAATAGATAAATAAATAATACAAATTACATTGACAGGAAGTAAAAAAAACAAAAAATATTTCTTTCACAGTATTAAAAATTTAAAACAAACTCTCTAATTTTTAGTACTTTCACTTTTAGTGTATAAAAACAATATATAATATGAATGTAAAACCTTATTTAACGTTTAAGTTTAAAATTTATTATTATTGTCAAAAAAGGAAAGCCTTTCTTAATAAAATAATTTTTTATGTTGTAATTATTTTATAGCTGTTTTCTTAAATAGTTTATGACGTTCAATAAAATCCAAAAAGAAAGTTTATGATTTATCATTCAACAGGAAATGTATTATCTTATTCAAGTTACACTTAAAATATGTACGTGAAATTAATGCATGTAAAATATTTCTCTCCGTTTAATGCATTACCATTAGCTTCTAATATGAGTTTACTAAAAAGTTTAAGTTTTATTTCAAGCACTTAAATTTATAGCTTTTGCTTAGAGAGATTTCAGGAAATACATTTCTCTTAACAATTTACATCGAAATGAATAAAGCAGCTTCTGTAAATGTAAAGGATATTTTTAAATATATTTTACAATATTATTTTTATTTCCTCATTAAAATTTATAACATGACTGAAAGTGCTGTTTTTATATAGCATAAATCAACGACCCGCTTTTATAATTCGTAAACTGCTTAGCAAACTTAAGATAAAATTAAAAACTTCTATTTCTTAGCATGTTTTCTGCATTTTTAAAAATTTAAATGTGTTTTTATATAATTTGATAAAATTAATTTCCTTAATAGTTTTATTTAAATTCAATTAATCAAAACTTTAGTAAAAGTTGCAATTAAAGCTAGAATTCAGCTGTAATACAGTTTATTAATTAATAATATTCCAAACACTAACTTTAAAGACATTATCAAATATCATATATAAATAGAAAATTAAACTAAAAGCTAGAAATTATGTTAGTTTACTTTACCATTGAATTTCCTGCGGTACCTAGAAGTGTTATGGCGTAAACTGCATGAAGTACTTCCATTAATTAAATTGCTTTTTTATAAAAAAATAGGTATTCAATTGATTAAAAACTTTTTAACTCACGGAAAGGCCTTATATCGCTCACACTATGGATTAGAAGTGTTATATTTATATATAAAAAGTTAACACGCTATTATAAAATAAAATAAACTGATGGATAAATTTAAGATAAAATTAAAACAATCAATTTTCTTCTCAGGTATTCATTAATTTTTTCCAAAATAAAAAATATCATTGTCATAGTTTAAGGAGATTAATTTCACTTATTTTTTTACTTCAAGTAATCAAGCAGTAAATGAAGAATAGCAGTCGGAAATTTTAACAATAATGATCCAGAACAAACTTTAATATTAAAAGATCAGCAAACTATTCATTAATAAAGGAAAAATGGAACAGAAATTAAGACATTACTTTTGGCCTAAGGTTTTTTAAGCTCTATAAATTAAATAACATTAATAAAATATTAATAATAACATTAATAAGTAAATGTATGATTAAACAACATTTTAAAGACAGCAATTTCACAATTGCTGTCTTTAAAAAGACAGCAATTGTGTAAATAATTAGAAAAAATATTTTTAGTATAATTAGAAAAAATATTTTTCTAATTATTGAAATACCCTTAATTAGAAAATCTGTAACTTCAAATTTTATAGTGTGGTGTTCTAAATATTTTTTTAATAAAATTAAAGCAGTTAGATGTAAGGGAAGACAAACTGAATATTTTTCTTATTTGAAAGAAACTGGATTTTTCTGAGAGCTTCAAGAAATATGCAATGCGCATAGGAAGATGAATATCTAACTTTTATAATAAAGTACTTCATGTTTATTCATTTTATGCATATCTTAATATATGTACTTGGAAAGAATGTATGCAGATATCCATGTATGATTTGAATATTTTTTAGTTGTAAGCTGGTTATGACCCTCGGGTTTGAATCCAAAATATGGTTTGGATAAAAAACTAGGGAAAAGGTCGGACTTTCTGCCTGTAATGGATCCCAATTTTCCAAAAAGAGAACAGCACACCCTTCTGTTCCTGTCTGGAGTCATCATCCTCATCAATATATAATCTCTAATTCTGCTGGTTTGTCCTTTTTCATGCACCTCAAATGGGGACAGGCGACAAAATTTTTGAAAAAAAATTTTTTTGAGTAGGAAATGCAGTACCTATAACCGTTGAATAATATGAAGCCAATAAGCGTCAAATAAATTCTTATATTGTAGTTGCTACTAATATCCATGTCTAGAGACGAAGTACTAATTTTCACGAGTCTACTAATTTTCAGAAAATCTAAAGCAAGCGTAGGAGTCTTGTATAGGTCCTCAAGAGACAAAGCCTGGTACTCCAGGTACTCAAGAATGTGTGCCGATGATGCCGAAATTCCTATGTAGGTTGATTGATTGAGTTTACAGAGCAAGGCCTATAGGAAAAATTGAGCCAAAATTCCTGTATAATAAACCTAAATAAATATAATATGCACACTTTATCTCTTTACAGAATATTTTTCTTGGGTTGCATTAAAAACCATTGCATGTATTGGAATGAAACTTGTATCTGGATGTCGAGTTTTCGCTGACATAAAATAAAAAATTAATGTTTCATTTCGAAATTTTGAATATTGAATTGGTAATTAATTTAAGAGATGTTTAATTCTGATTTCAATTTTTAGTAAAATTACATATGACGTGATGTAATTAATCTAAGATATGTAAAATTCTATTTCAGAATTTTCCCTTATCAAGAAAGAAGTGCATGTTTTTTCTTTTTTTTTTATGCTTGACTGTTGGAGATAAAGAGAAAATATATTTACAGAACTGGATTACTTTTTTCTTCAATTTATTCACAAAATTGTTATTTATCTTCCTCATTCCTTGAAAAATTACCATCTTTAATGTCTTCTACAAATAAGTTTTTGCATTTACTAAGACTTCGTCATTCTACAACATACTGATGTGAGGATAAAAATATCCTGTAATAAAGATATTAATTATCTTTATAACTAATTTTCAAGCATTATATGCCTTATTTTATTTAATTTTAGTTAGTCTAAACAAATGAGCCCTTTTTGGGATAAAAACATAGTTTTTAATTTTTTTAATTAAATTATTTTGTAATGTACGTTAAACAAGAACTTATATGTTTAATAGGACTCCTATTTTTCTCTTGTAACTGAAATTTCAGTGAGAAATGATTTTTTTAAAAATTCTTTTGCTTTTTGGCTTATTTAGGTAAGTTTTAGGTAAAATATTTTGCATCAGTTCTGCTTCTGTTTTCCTTCTATTAACTTAATTTTTTTCAATTCACATCTATTAGCCAGATCACCGAAACTGAATTACATGTTTTCCTCTTTTAAAATAATAAGCAAGGAGAATAATCACATCCAGTAAGTCAAATGTCAACTATAAACTCATTGAATCAGATGCAAAATGTTTTAAGCGGATTACTCAGAAATGGGATCATTTAATTTATGTATATTATGAGATCAAAACATTATTTACTTTTTTTCGTATGTCACAAATACCTTAAAACTCTTAACCAAATTTTTAAAGTTAAAAATTTAGATAAAAGGAAATGGTTTCTGTTTTAAGATGTCAAATGTTAAAAAAAACCTTGAATTCATATGAAAAGCTTTTTAGTTTTATCATTAAAAATTGCATTCACACTAACGATCTGTGACTTTTTGTCGTGAAACGTAAATCAAATAATAAAGATGAGCATGTTTGAATATTTTCAATGCATAATTGTTGTGAGACATACAAGTTTAAGGCACTACAAACTGCCATGGAATTGACTTTATTTATAGTAATTTTTTTTTATCAACAATTACTTTTGGGATAACGATGCAGTGTCATAACTCATTAAAAAAGCAATGGAAGTTCTAAATTTTTTTCAATTCTCTCAATTTATTGTTATTTTCATCTTTAAATTTTATTAACTATTATATATATAACTCTGAATTTATAATTTTAAACGTTAGAAAAATGCTTTGCTATATAATCATAAAAACTAGTTATCAAGATCCTAAAAATTTTAATTTACAGGAAATTAATGATACTACATAAGGAAATTAATTTCTTTTTTAAGAAGTATTCTCTTTATAAGTACAGCATTAAGAAAAATGAATTATAAAGCTTTGGTCATATTTTACTAGTCAAACAATATAGACGAGTTTTGGTTTGACTAAAATAAAATTTATGGAGAACTATAATATATTACAACAACATCACACATACTATTTTGTGTGTGTGTATATAGTATATACAATATTTCCTCTGTAAACACTTCTGATAATCTAGAATCATTAATTCAAATGCCGAATTCTCTTCAAAGATGCATAAATATATGAAGGACTCTCTCAATCCTCAGCAGCGGCAGCTAAGACAATATAGTATAAAATAATTTTGTAAAATATGTGTTTATATATTAAATTATATAAACACTGAATGTTTTCTAAGTATGACATGTGTACCATATATCACCTAATAAAAAAAATTTGGTGAAAGTTTACTTACGAGTACACGTTGATTTTTGGGAATATTTTTGACGCTAAGATGGAGGGAGGAGGGGGGGGGGTACAAAATGTGAATAACAAAACGGCAACCCTAAAACTACGTTTGTTAAAACGCTGAAAATACCAGAGTTACTAGAAATTAAATTTTATCGCCATATCTTTAGCCAAATAAAGGGGTAACGGTTTTTACACTGAACAAGAAATTTCAAGTCATTTCATTGGTTGTAGTGTTATTCATGTTATCCCAGTCACAGGTATAAATTGATGGTTTTGTTGATATGATGACATATATAAATAAGCAACAAAATGCATGATACTAATAACTTCGTTACATTGTTGACAATTTTTCCATAATTTATGCATTTATCAAAACGAAACAATAATACTTATACTATATAAATTCGCATAAGATAAACATAAACAAAAATATAATAATGTGTTTGGGATTATTATTATATTATTATACCTGCTTACAAAGATCATTTAAAAATAATACTTAATTATTGGTCTTAATAAAATAATAATTTGATTATCTGCCATTAAAGTCTCTATAACAAGTCATGTTGTTTAAATTTTTATATCTAATTTTTATATCTGTGTGAGTTTTTTTTCCCCAATTAAATACAATAGTTATTTTAATAAATATAAATGTGTTAAGTTTCCTTTAAAATGTATGAATTGTTATTGTGAGAAATTTTTAATATTTATAGCCATTTGATTCGAGTATTTTAAAACTAAAAATGTTTTTATTAAAATAAAAATATTTTAAAACCTACACCATATTTTTTGTTTTAAAATCCTCCTTAATAATTTGCTTTTAAAAGTGGCGACGATAAAAGCATTTGTTTCAAATAGAAAATTAAAATTCAGAAGAGAATTCAATAATTCCTCTTTAAAACATATCTATAATTATAAAAACATCCCATTTTCAAAGTGTTAGTAATTTTGATATCTACCAGCAAATTAATTTTAATTCGACGTCGAGTTCTTACTTACCAAAATTAAAAAAAAATGTGCTAACAATTCAATATTTTTATTGAGAAGAAACATGAATGTCATGAGAGGTATATAATATTAAAAACACTCCTTATCAAAGAATTTAATGAATAAAGTCATTCATTAAAAAAGCAGCTAATTCATTTAACTAAAAAAAGGGGAATCTCATTCCAATAGCTTCGAAAGCATTTAAGTATTATACGAAAACAAGTAAGACCTTCTTAAGTGCAATCTAAGGCATCCATTATCTAATCTTAGTCACATTTTTCTATGACTAACAAAAAAAATCTTCTCTCTGCACTCCTACTACTTAATGAATGATTCAAATATGCAATAAGAAAGACAAATAAAAGAATATTTGCTCTCCATTAACATCAGTGGCTTACAGAGTTTGTGACAAGTATTTACTTATCGGATACATGTTGGACTAAAAAAATGACGTCGATAATTGCATTTCTTTCTGTCTTTGATAATGTTTTAGTTAACTTTTAGACATGTGATTAAGTTTTTGTTAATCTTACTTGCACCTGAAATTATGGAAAAGCTAGAGAGATTAATCTATTCAAAACAAAGTATTTAACTTATCCAAATTCGAAAAATGTTATATGTGTACTGACTAACAATTTGAGTTGTGGCATATTTTCATGGAAAAAATAAATTTATATATTGAATCGTGCAAAAAAAAATTCCGATACAAAAAAAAATTTACAATTGAAAATTAATAAATATTACATTTTATCTCTAATAAGAAACTGATTTTCGAATCATTGCATTCCTCCATGTATTGGTAAATATATGTATTATTTATTTATAAGCTAGAAATAAACAGTATTTTAATAATCATTTTGCTTGTTTTAAAGTGTATAATTCAAATGATTAAGGAATGATTACATGGAGAAAAGCATACTATATATTCAAATTTATAAACACAATTATTCTCCAATTATTTAAATTTTACTTTAAAGTATTTACATAATAAATAAATAAATCACTTTTTTTCTCTTAACAATGTAAGTAATTTATAGAATCTATGTAATTAAAATTTTACTTCTTAATAATAGATATTATATTTTGATCAAGGTTAAAAATAGAAATTATGTTTATATATAGGCAGTGTAGAATGTAAATATTCATGAGTAACTTAATTATAAAGAGGTATACTTGTATTCATGAGTTGAAAGAAATCTGTTCCATGGGCATTTGTCAAGAAATGATGCAGTTCAAGCTGAATTTTTATCTAAGATTTCTTAGAAAAGGTCAAATCTAATAGGCTAGTAAATGGTACAGTCACAGATGATTGATATAACTAGTTTTTTTAAGAATATCATTTCTTAGATTGGCAGCACAGAGAAGTGTTTTAGATATCAGGGAGTCTCATTAGATAAAAAAAAGTTCACATAGTATTATGCACTTAATGTATGTGATGTATATGATATTTTCTTAAAAAGTGCGCTTCAATTTACATATCATTGAATAATCATGAAGGTTAAAACTTGATCTTTATGAATTTAAGAAATAGAAGTAATTACATGTATCTTTAGAAAATAAAATAATTTGCAAATGATTACGTATATCAAGAACATATAGCAAATGAAGCGAAATTAAAAGGAAAATTAACAAAAGAGTTCCATCAATATGATATGGGTGAACATTTAAATGTCAATATGTTTCACAGTTTAGTAAGTAACAAGATATAGATATTAAACATACGATTATTATTTTCACACTATTGTTTCTTATCTTAATTATTTTATTTGTTTATTGCTTTACATAGCGTAATGTATTGAAAATAATTCAAGCTATTATTTTTCTTACAGTTACTTGAGCCAAATCATATGCAACGTACCATTTATAAGAGAAAATATAATGTTCCATTCATTAAAAATATCGCGTACTCTCAATCAAAATAGTTGAAGTATATGTAGGCAAATAAATATATAGATAACTGCAAAGATGTAAACAAAAATGCAAAAGAAATTGTAATACTCTCGTACATTAATAATAGTAAAAATCAGCAATCAACATAAGTTATTTCAGCTCGTTTCAATTAGCAGCTGAGACAGAACAGATATAGGAGAAATTTCTTTTGACATAACGTTATGTCAGATCAATTTCTTCTGATATAACTACATATTACCCCAGTATAAGAGACTGAAAACTATAATTTCTGGTTATCCCTTACAAGACAAGGTATAATAATTTTTAATAGCGAAATAAACACATTTGTGTAGCTTATTGCAAAAATCTGATACAATAAAGAAAAATATGGAAAACAGATAGATCTCATTGTATTTCAATTTATGCTTCTATTTACTTTCACAAAAAAGTATTAGAATATTTAAAATGTCTCAAATTAATTTCATATTTAAAGAAAATACTCAATATATACACCTTAAGAAATATTTATCGGCTCATAAATATACAATATTAAAAATATTTACTCTTTCAAAGTAAAACATGACTGGCTTTAAATTTTTTTGTCTTAAATCATCCTACCTAAATAAGGTCAAAGATCATTATTATTACACTTTACTTTAAAGAGAAAGAATCTCTAACAATAAATTTTCCTTTTATTTCATAAAGTTTTCATAATACACTAAAAGTACTTGGTAAAATTTTAATTGTAAATTATTTATTTACAAAATATTACAATAACCTGCACACACACACACATTCGAAAATCATTATTATATTATAAAATAAATTTAAAAGTTTTTGTTATTAACACACACACACATAATTAACTCAGATTTGTAATCAAAGAAATAATTTGTGCACATTTTTTGAAAATAATTTTTAATATAGTTGCAGGAAAAATTACATTAAAGATGCATCAATATTCTTAAATAAATAAGAGGGCTCTAAAATATTCAAATATAATACTAGATTAAGTTTTTTTTGTATAAAATTTCTGATAAACATTTCTATGTATAATGCTAGAACTTAATTTCTCAGTATTATGTAATAATAATATAAAATAAGTTGCAGTAAAAATGATACTAGACGGTGAATTTGTAGAATAATTAATATTGAAATTTCCAATTAAAACATTAATAAATTTATTCATTAATTGTAATATTCTTAAAAGTCAATGTCTATCGAGGCATAGTTGCTCTTTAATATTTAATGACAGTTATATTGCTGAAAACCTTAAATAAGTTTGCATAGAATTCGTTTACATTTTTTGAAATCATGAGAGGCATTTTGAATTCTATATTTAATAACAGATGAAACGTTTCTGAGTTTAAATATCAACAAAGAAATAAAATTACATCATTACTATTTGAAACATGATAAGTGTAAAAATTCTGATTTCATATTTTTATTAAATTTAATTTTTAATTTAAAAGAAATTTTAGATTAAATTTTATTTATATTTAAATTAAAAAAAAGTGAAAATCATTTTTCCTTGTAGCTTTTGAAAGGACTGTTTTTTGATTGCATGACGTTTATAAGTTTAAAGGAACCACAGTTTTCTTGCCACATTAAAGTTCAAACAAACTTAGAATAAATTTTAAGAAAATATTAGGAATAATCTCAATTTCTGCTTGACAGTTTTTATATTAATTAAATAATAACTTCATAAAAACATGAATCCTCGCATATAAAAGAACAAAAAATTCGGCTAAGTATTATACTTACTGGGAAAATTATGTAATTGCTTGTGTAACATTAATTTGCGGAAACATATTTATTTCTCAGAAAATTATGCCTAGTTATTATCTTAAAATTTATTTACAATCACAAATTAAAATCCTTACAGCTCCCATTAAGCATGTTTTCTAAAATCTTATCTTATAATATACACTGTAATACATTAATGGCCAATATATAATAGAATTTTCGAAATCACTATTGTGTATGATTATTAAAAAATCCTGTCAACAAATGATATTGCTATTAATGTCCGTACCATTAAAATGTAATAAGGATAATTAGAAATAAAGGAATAAGAAACGTATTTCAGACTCCCAGATGATTATATTTTATAGCATAATTACTTAAGACGAGAACAGTTTATAAAATGTTTCTCTTTGTGGCAACCGCATATTAACACCTCTTTTATAAGCTCTCAAATCGTCACAAATGGAAAAATAATGATAGTTGTGTTGAAAAGAGAGATCTACATTTTCTTCAGTCTTTAACATTTGTTTCCAGTGTCTTTGTTGGCCTACTGCATACCATGAAAACAGTATAAATATTAGTAATTTACAACACCACCAATAAATGGTAGTTATTCTGTAGAGGCCAGAAAACGACATAATTTTACATTTGGTATTGTAAGCAATTTTTTCAGTTTATGTTTTGTTCTATTTTTTAGAAACAGAGGAATCTATATTTTATTAAATGAGGGAAATTTTTTATTTTTCATATGCGAAGGAAAGTTTAGAAATTTTATTTTGTCAACATAATTTTGTTACGTTTTTTGAAAAAATATTGTCTAAATATTTGGAATGCTATTTTATTTAACTGAATATTATGGGAAATTTCAGATTCATTTGTTTCTGTTTACATTAAGATGTCATTAAGTCAAAGCATAATATAATAATGCATTTTTATCTAACAAAAATATAGAATTTAATTTTGTAAGTGATAAAGAATTTTTTTGTGAAATATTTTCTGCAAAAGTTCAGAAATATTAAAAATATATTAACATTATTTTCGAATGATTTCTCTTAATGCTTAGAAATTAAGCTCTACCTTAAAATTACATAGGTTAAATATCATTGAATTAACAGAAATGTTATAAGGGTAAATTTAGTGTAAATTTATTTTCTCTATTGATAGTATATATATAATGATGACATCACTTATATACCATCTTTAATATATGTTATCAAAATATGAATTCGTAGCATTTTATGTAATATTCTTAACAAAGTAAATATATTAATTTTCAGAATTAATAGTACTTGGCCATACGATTATTATTTTTATCCAATAATTTTTAAATATCAGCTAATTTAGTTTCGCATTATTTGAAATTCTATTAACCACCTAAGATTAAATTAATTCATAATATTAGGCTTGTTTCCCTTTCTGTGGCCAATATTTTACACAAAAAACATCAATATTTATTGTTTGAAATGGATTTCGAACAATGATATTTCTCCAAGCTTAGAATCTACACCAGAGAGAGAATCGAATTTACATCCAGGGTTCTAAGTATTCAACTATCAGTTTTACTGCAAACATTATAAACATAAATTACATAATATTACCTTAACCCTATAATGATCATATTAACATTACATCCCATAAAAATGATTAATTTTCTCTTTATGTTTTCCGAAAATAAATGCTTACCAATCATGTACCATTATTATCAAATTCATTACATCTCAATTTCATTTAAAAAGATTATAATCTATCACCCAAAACATTGAAAGAAATTAAGATCAATGTTGTTATAATCTTGAAAAATTCAGTATTGGCGTATATGCAACTATAAAATAATAACATGATTTTAATTACAATTTTTATAAACTAAAATAAAATCAGTTTTAAAAAATTATTTCTTAAGTTTAATTTAAAAAAATGTTTTGAAAATTCCATACACTTTTTAATATGCTTTTAATTTTGCTGTATTGTGTTGATAAATATTTTTATCAAAACAAAGAAATCAAAATTTTGTATGGATATAGCAGCTCTCATTGGAATATTGCAAAACAGCTATAAAATATGCAAAATTAAAATTTGATCTACAAAACTTGAGATTTTGTTACACATATCAATAGTATGTTATTTACTGCTATTTAATCAATAATTTGCACAATTAATAAATTCTCAGGGGTAGATTTATATTTATTTTTTGCTTTATAAAAAAGATGACATCATATCCATTTTAAAGCTTCCAATATAATTTTTCCATAAGAATTCCATAGGTAATATGTTTTCACCTAAATTCAATTTATACTTCTGATTTTAAAAACTAATCACGTTCAACCAGTAAACATCTTCTGGGAAATTAAATGTGAAATCAATATATTCCTTTTATTTGCTTTACTCGCCTCATCATTAAGTTATTCCCAGTTATAATATAAATCAAATATGAAACTAGAAACTATTTCAGAAAAATTTTGGGCGAATTGCAATGAAGTTTAATATCATGAGGTATTATTTACGTCATAGATCCCATTTGAAGATGCATAGAATAATTTCTTAATTAGAGCAAAAATAATTAAAAGAATTTTAAAGAATAAAAAAAGAAAATTAAATTGAAATTTCAATTAAATTTTCTGAAGTTTTTTGATATATTTTAAAGTTTGTTGAATTAATTATGCGTCAAATTTGCTTAGTTAGATTTTTTGTTTTTCATGATGTTTCAATACGAAGAGTTGTTTTGAACAAAATTAAAATAAATCATAATTAAAGACAAGAATATGTTTATCCAAATAATCTTTACATATGCTTACGTAAATTTTTTTTACATATTAATGTATGTAAATAATCTTAAATATTCATAGATTGTTAAATTTTGTAAAATAAGGTCACAGCATAAAATTGTTAAAGTGTACTGTTTGGTAAAACTTGTGTTTCTTTATTTTATTCTATAAAAATAGCAACAGATTTCTTTATTTAATGGTTTTATCATATATTAAAGTAACAGTTCCATAGCTTATTGTGTTATTCTAAAAAATATTTGATCACTATCATAGTTATTTTAAAATAAATATAAAAACAAATGAGAAATATTTGGGAGAAGAACAATTATTTCTTGTCACACTGGATTTTAGCAATCGAGTACTGAAACATAACCAAAAATATTTTCAGCTGAGTTTTAAATAAATTCATTTTTAAAGATAGCAAATCTCTCTCTTTTGTTCACTAAATTTATAATGTGCAGATATTTTGAAAATTTGTGAATGTTTCAGTTCTAACTGTTTTAGAATGTAATTTTTATGAATTTTTGGAAAATTATGTTGCGATTTTAAATATTTTATATTGTTACTAGAAGCACATATGTTTATTACTACTGTTTTAATTTGTTTCAAACTGAAATATACTTGATTCTATGGTATGTGTTTATAGTTTGCGATATAGTCATTTCCAATGAAAATATATGTAATGAAATCACGACCATAAAGTTTAAAACATAAACAGTGTTTGCATAAATCAAAAGTATTCAATTGACTTTAGGTTACGAAATGGGAAAATTTCGCGGAAATATAAAATCCTCTACAGCAGACTCAAAAATTGGACCCATAAGAAAATGAATTTATAGTTTTGTAGAGATACAAGATGTTTCTTTAAATAAATTTTTCATCTATTCAGTCATCAATTTTTCATCAATTTATTTTGTTAAAATTTAGAATTCTCTAAATTTTGACAAAATTTATTAAAATAATTTAGAAATAAAAAAATACAGTAAAAAGTAGAAAATTAGAATAAAGTTTATAAAAAAAGATATTTCATTGTTATTTTCGATATGCAGAAAACAATCTCATACCTCAATACAATAAAAATTAATGTAAACAAAAAATTTCCTTACTGAAATGAACTAATTTTACTTAAAAATATATAAGAAAATTCTAATACAGCTTTTTGGCATTTAAAGAACTATATATATTATTTCTGTCGCACTATTTAATGCACTATAATTATCGCAAGAAGAAACTTATAATAAACAACTGCTCTTGTAAAATGCAAATTTCGGAAGAATTAAAGGATAAAAAAAAATCATATGAGAACATAAAACAGTAAGACTAGCTGGCACTTTAATGTTTATAGTCTCTTCTATAATTTATGTAATGAATGCATTCTATAAATTATGAATTCCATAAAATATTCTTCTAATTTTCTTTGAAAATATTTAATAAATACTTCATACTTTCAAAATCATAAACTAGTTTTTAGCAACAAGTAAATGACAATTCATTTGAAATAAAAAATACAGTTATACAGTTATCCATATTATGAATAGTGAAATAACTCGATGATTATTCCTAATATGTATTTACTTTATTTAGTACATTGTAAATAACTACATAATATAAATTGTGAAAATTCTTAAATTTTCTTCTTTTTCTCTACTGGTTTCAGTTTAAAAATTATAAATTGGGTTACAAGTATTAATTGGAAACTTTAAATTTGCAAAATGTATTACTTTTATATATTTTACTCATTTTAACACAAACTTTGATAAGCATTTATCACAAAGAAGTATGATGCAACATCGTAAGTAGTTATAACAGTAAAATCAAAATCACATCCACACATTTTTGATAAACGTTGCAGTTTATAGTAGGTCTCCCAGGTTAATGTGGAAATATAATGAAAACAATTGAAATGAATATTAGTTCAAATTTGTCTTTTATTTTATTAGTTTAATTTATATTCATTGTTTGATAAATAAAAAGTTAAAAGCCTTAGTTTATATTTATGTAACATTTAAATTCACTTTCTTATATGGGTCTGTTTCAATATTTCAGGCAGTGCAGTGACAGTCTTCCCTCAACTTAAACAACGAACCTTACCTAAAGGTATATTTTATGTTCTGAAATCCATAAACAAATAGCGAGTCACTATTCTATATTTTTAAATTTATCCAAAATCTGCCTCAAAGTAAAAATCTGATCAATTGTGAATCTTCTTTTTCGGAAGCCACATTCATAATATTTAATCACATTTTTTACAATTGGTAATAAATTACTATACGAAAGGGTTGAAAAGAGCTTATATACCACATATAACAAATGTATCCCTGTATAATTTTTAAATTTCAACACATTTCCTTTTTATACATAAATCACAAGATACCAACTTGCGACTAAACGTGTAGTGGCTCTCTTTTTCATTTTAGAAGTATAATATCAAAGATAATAGTAGTAAGTTTACTTCCAACATGTTTTATCAATTGAATTCGGACCTGCTGCTTTATTTATTTTAAAATTGACAATGATATGTTGTGCTTCCACAAAAATTGCAATATTAATTTCATTCTTATCATCAACAGCTTTACATGGGGGATCATGCCGACTCAAGTGCCATAGCTAGCTGTGTTATATTACACCGGTAAGGATACAGTCGCGAATAACTCTATCGAAATGGTCCTACAAATTCTTGGTTAGTTTTAAATCAGGTGAGTTTTTTGTCCAAGAGAGAACGGTAAACTCATCCTAGTGTTCTTTCGACCACGCACGTATATAAGACATCTGGCACTATCCTGCTGGTGAATGCTATAATTTTGAGAAGAAACAATGAGAATATAGGAATGAATATGATTGGAAAAGACAAATGCTTAGTTGTAGTGATTCATTGTGCATTCCACAATAATGAGTAAACCTAGAGGAAACATTGTCCAGACCACATTGCTCCCACCTCCATGCTTGACCAATAGTTACAATGATAGATAATAATAGCCATAGTTACAATGATGTGGTTCACATCATATATATGCCAGAGTCCATCTGTCCGATGGAGGATAAAACTTGATTCATTGGAAAAAGCTACGTATCACCAATCAATGAATGTTCAGTTGTGGTACTCGGGTGAAAATTTGAGTCTTTGCCACCAATTAATAGCAATCAGCACAGGTGCATGAACTAGGCATCAGCTTCCGAGGCCCACACGAAACAACGTTCTCTGAACAGTAAACAGGGAGACATCATTTATAAAACCATGATTCACTTGGGATTTCAATTGATTGATTCACGTCTATTTGTCAGAACGCATCTTCACAGTTGTCATTCGCCTCTATAATCTAAGGCCCGTGGAGCACCAGTTTTCCTATTTCGCTGATTTTTGTTAGTCCCATTTTCTTATACATGGTCTATTTTTACCACGAAGGCTGGCAAACCCTTCACAAATTCAGCGGTCCTGGAAATGCTTCCACCCTTGACCTAAAAACTAATTATTAAACTTTTTTGGATGTCGGATGAATCATTCTGTTTCTGCATTACAGTGATTACAATACTATAACGAAACCATCATAAACCCCTTATATACGCTCAATTATAACGAGGTATATTCTGTCATCTGTAAGTGGCTAGTTAACGTCGATTTCGAAAGTAGGTGATAGTCTCGTTTATGTAACTCTATCTATCTACCTATATATATTTACACAGATGGGCCTTTCTTACTTAATTTCGCATAGTCGTCGGCTAGCGATTTTGTCTTGGCATAGTGCCATAAGTAACTACAACACACACATACATAAAATAATCTCTGAATGTATAATAATTACATTTTTCAGAAAATGTTAATTAATATTTTCATGAAAAAATGTTAGCTTATTATGTTCTTTGTTTTTCCATTTATACACACAGAAAACTGAATAAGAGTTGAGTTGATGCATAAAAGAAAAATAAATCGTTTTTAACAAAATATAATAATTTTATGAACTATTTTGCTTTTAAAACATTTATTTATATCAAACTGTTTAAATTTTTATAAATTGTTTAACGGATAATAAATTCTTTTCCAGATTATATCCAAAATTTTATATTTTTATTTCGAAAATAAAATTATGTTATCATAATGTCATAAACACTAAGGCTTAAAAAAATTGGCAGACGTTATGATATCCTATCTGACAATTTTCCAATTTTGAAGACTCGTTTTACGGCTTGAAGTTTATGCTTTCTGAATTTTATTTAATATTTTCTATACTGGAATATGTTTCTACTAAATTTGAATAAAATTGACAAAGAAATACGTTGTTTGATTTTTCAATATTGTTGTGAAAACAGGATTACGCTCATAAAGTTATTTATATACACACATATTTCAGTCAATAGATTATAAATGAAAGAATTTAATAAAACATTTTTAATTCTTGTATTTTGTTATCTTGTTTTTCCACATTTTACTATGCAATTTTATGTTGTTCACAAGTGACAGCAATCTATTTCTTTCAGTTTATCTTCATTGTTAGAGTATCTCATATTCATTTACTATAGCATAACTACATTTAAATATTTCCATTTTATGGTTATTATGTTTTCAAAAATTCATCTGCCTTAATCTGAGATTAATTTGCACAAATGACAGGATAATTTTAATAAAACATTAAGTACATCAGAAACATTGATTTTGATGTCTTTTAAAATTTTGCGTTATCGATAAGTTTCCTTGAAAGCGTCCAAGATCAATACTTTCTCAGTTCCTAATGCAAGTAAATAATTTCTCAGAACCACTAAAAGCTTTTGAAATCAAGTGATAGTAATATACATGAAAAAAATGCTTAAGTAATTTTCAATATTTCCACGAAAAATCTTTCCAATTCATCAATAATTTAAAACATTTGTTTTAATAAGTTAATGGTTGGAATGCATTTTCATTTGAATAATTAAATTTTCTAATTTTAGATTCAATGCCAATAAAAAGCTATAATATTTTAAAAATTTGTTACTAATATGATTTTGGCTGCCTCTTCAAAAATTGCTGATGATTGGGAATGAATTTTGAAATTCGCAAATATTAACAATTTTCATTAATATTTATTTCTACTTTTATAAATAAAATGGAGGAAACAACTAGAGGAAACTTGATGAAATGTTTTATTGTGTTGCCATGATATAAAAATTAATATTAATTTATTTTCTGCTGTGCAATAAATGTAATTTTATTTTGAGTGTCTATAAATTACTGTATTAGGAAAATATAGATCAATTGATGTCTTTACTATAAATTATTAACTGGTGTTTTTAATTTTGTAAAATAAAATATACAGATGAAATTAAATTATTGTTCTGTTTGTATCTTATTTATTTAAAAATCTTTATTTCTCCTTTTTTAAAAAAAATTGGTTTAAAGGATGACAACCAACACTGTGAAAAAGTGTGTATCCATTTAACTTTTTAGGAGGGTACGGAAGAAGCAGTATATTATAATTTCCTTTTTATATTTTTTACGCTTCTATGAATTTGTATTAATATATGCAATTGTATAAGATTTTGTATGTAGAATAGGGAAGTGGTTGCCCATTATTTTTTAAGGGCAAAAAAAGGATTACTTAAAAAAAATATCTAAGCCATTAAGAAGTTTCAAAGTCACTATTAGTTTTACCTTAAATTCTAACGTTATTATAAAATTCCCTTTCGTTTAGAAGACATTAAATACTTCTATAAGCAAAAGTTGCATTTATATATTTTCTAGCGTTTACATATAGCTTGCTAGTTCTTTTTTAAAGTGAATCTAAGAAATAAACCATGCCTAAACTATTATAACTGTATATATTGCCTATATAACTATATATATTGCCTATATAACTATATATATTGCCTATATAACTATATATATTGCCTATATAAACTATTATATATTGCCTAAACTAGCTGTTTTGGTGTAAATATACCTCAGTAAAAAATTAAACATTCCTCTGTAATAAATGAATTACCTACAGAATACAAGGTAGTATATGCAATGTGAAGGGAGCTGAAAAAGGAATAATGGCATTATAACCAAAGATGATAAGAGATGTAACTTGTTAAAGAAAATGAGCTAAAAAGAGAATACATTTTTTTAATAAACTTCTGGAAAGAAGAGAAATCAATTATGATTTAAGAAAAATGCAGTGTTTGTACTGAAAGTAATGTCAGTAAATATACTAAAAAATCATTTATTGAACACCATTGCTCTTAAAAATCTTCAAAACAGTCTCCTTTTGCGTCGATACATCGGATCCAGAGAGATTTTCCAGCTTTCAAATGCGCTTCGGTGGTCCTCTTTCGGAATGTTTTTTCCTGCAGTGCAAGTTGTTTTGATCCCTTCCGTTGCCTCTCTCTCTTCTCCACTGCAGTTCTCCTATCTGACATGACATGTTCTTGCAAGCTGTTGTTGTTGCACAAGAATACTTCCTTGTACCTAGCCCTGAGATGGACTTTACTAGTTAGATAGAACAGCCGGATAGAGTCTTCGTGATTTTGAAGCAGGGAGCAAGCAGAAGATTTCCAATATTTGACCTGCCATTCCCAGACGCGTCACCTCACCTGGAGGACATTGCGGTCAAATTTAGTATGCCCCGACCACCTTTAGCGAAAACAGCGGAACCTTGGCCAGTCTGGGACTCAGTCTCACTTCCTTCCGAAAGTGAGAATGACTCCCTCATTAACCAGGCCTTATGACCACAATTTTGGGATGGGATATAAAATTATATAGGAAAACAATGGTACATACAAAATTCATAGGATTATGGAATTTGAAGAATATGTAGGATCACAAGGTTGCAAATATACATTGAATTACACACTTACAGGAATACACAGAGTTACAAATGTATGAAAATATGAAGTATTACAATCAATGACTTTAAAATGAACAACACACTAAAAAATAAATTTGAAGAGGATCTCAAAAATCAAGAACAGTCTAGTGAAAAGAGTCCATTAAGGCATGTTGAAGCTGCTATTTCGTTAGTTAAGTCCAAGGACTTAGACTAAGTACTTAAGTAATGGAGTTTGTAGTGGTCATGCCAAATTTCACGCAAAACTAGATGTTAAATCTTTGTTTTAACGATCTCTTCACTTTAACTTGCACAAGAATTCTAAGTACTTAAAGGGCTTTCTCACTTTCTGCATACTTAAAGGTCAACGGTGCGCTATTTTTAAGCTTGGTTCTCCTTCAGCTAATCAACGCTGTGGCACAGAGTGGCGTTGCAATAAATTCATTGACATAGCATTCAGGATAGACCTTGTAAACATAAATAAAAACAATATTATTGTTATTAAGGAAGCTCTTAGAAAAGAAAATACCATGAATACTATGAAATAACAATGCTATGAAAAATATTACGAAAGTATTATTTTATGTGAAAAAGTAACAAATGCCTTAGTATGCCCTGATTAAAACTTATAACGAGATAACTGAAGGTATGTCAACTTAGCTAATTCACTCAACTTAGAACATGACGGTTCACATAACGGAATTTCTTTAGAAAGAATCTATTATGTTACAATGTTTTGAATGCTATTTTAGCCACTGAAGTAGCCATATTTAAAAATCATGAAAAATCCGAAGAAAATTTAGTCATGAAATAATTATGAAAAAAATTAACAAAATATTTGTATGGAAAAAATTGCTGTTAATGATTTAGTAATAACATTTCTAGTTCAAACTTATACAATGAAATTAAAGGTATATAAACTTAGTCAGCTTAGGACAAGGTCATTTATGACTCATTATTTAAGTACACAGATAAGAAGCTAGTTTTGTCAATTTAAAATATAGTTATTGGTTAAAAATAGCGTATTGTACTTTCTAGAATAAAGAAGTGGACTTATTCTTTTCCTCAGGTACTAATACTTTTCCTACATTTACTATCTTACTATTATCAAAACTGGAAAATTTTTAATACTAAAAAAGTAATATCTTTGGAATTTAGCCATTTTATATACATTCTATATTATACTTATAATTTCTTAACACTTTTAAACTATCTTCTTTTTAGTCAGTTAACGGTGGCATGCGTTATTTTTCTCATTGAACTAATTTTTTCCTTGTGTACTGCAATTAATTCTTATTTCTACAATTAAATATGAATTAAGACTTATTTTTTGTATAATAAAATACGTTTGTATATATTACTGAGCTTTGAAATAATTCTCACGTTTCCCTTAATTTCTCTTAACTCTTATTTCCGAATGCGTGTTTCATCGTTATAATTAAATACTATATAAATAAATAATTTATTTATTTAATGAATGAATCATTAATAACAAAATAAGAGCCTTACCTAAAGATATATTTCATGAATCATATGTTATTTCTCTAATCAATCAAATTTTTTAACACTTGTTAGAACCTATTTTTAATATTTGTTAGATACATACTTTTGATCATTTGTTAGATACATATTTTTGGATGTTTGTTTGGTATATGATGTTTGAAAATAAGCTTTATACTCGACATCATACTCATCACACACATACTCAAACAATTAAACTAATTCATCATACTCAAACCATTAAACTTGTATGAAAATTAATTCCTACAATGCCTTAAAGAAATATTTTATTGATCTTATTATTATTATTATTTTGAGTATAACTGATGTCCAAGCTAAAACAATTATGAATTTGAATGTTAAATAAGTAAGTGCAATATGAAAAGTTGAATAAAATTTATTTTAAATTAATATCAGGAAATTAATAGTCTAAATGTACACTATTCAGCAACATTTTTTTGAAGATAAACTCTTATCATTTTTCTATATTTTAATCTTTTATTTTTATTATAAAAATCTTAATATTTTCATTTTACAGAATTTTTTAATAAATGAAATTTATATTTTTAATATCAAATTGTGTATTTACGATCGCAATTAAGTTATATCAGTTAATTAATTTATATATGCAGTTAAATTAATTAATTCATTAACTGTAAATAATATTATTTTAAAATTAAAGCTAAAGAAATAAAATTTTAATTAAAATTACCAATCAATTACAAAGAATGTTTTAAATTTCGACATTTAAGTAGACATTTGATTCTAAATATAAAAGGATAAAAATAGCCTATTTATATTTTAAATAAAAGCTGCATTAATTGAATGACTTATATGTATCTCACTTAAGCTATGAGCCTAAGCAATTGCTTAAATGGTTCATTCATTAGTTGGTGGCTGGATCATCCTCAAATTGACTCTATTCATTTGAAATGTACTTAATTCCTCCATTAACATTCATTCAGCGATTGGTGCTCTTTACTCGGATGCAGACTCTCCTTTTGGTTGGGAATCAAATTTAAAACGTAGAATTCCATTCGAACCAGTTTCTTATTGAAAAAAAATTGTCTATAGAATGACAAATCAGACAAAATCAATTACATTTCCTGTAAATGAGCCTCAAAACAAGAAAAGAGAGTCATCTCATTAGCGAGTTAAATCAACTTTTACTTTTTTATGTAAGCTTTTAGTTACAACTTATTTTGAGTTCGTTGTCATTATGTATGTTTTACTAGTTGATAAATGATTAAAGTTTGCAGTTTGAAAACCAAATTGGGCCTCATACATTTTCAACTACATAGGCTTTTCTGTTAAATAAAGGTGATAAGAATTATTTATACGGAGAATGCTTTATTTAACTAAAAAGGCAATATCGGTGAAATGTTTTCGTATTTTAAGTGCTGAATAATTAGATTTTAGAGAACTCGTCTAGTTATTGTAAGAAACTTTTAATATATTGTAATATTATAAACGTATTAACTGCTTTAAACTAATAATTGATTACTTTAATTTATTTGATAAAATTTCTGTAAATAGTGATTAATTTTAATAGATTCAAGTCATTTAATAATATTTCTATAGAAATTTTTTTTATTAAATGGTTGAAAAAAAGGAACCATTATTTTTTCTCTGAATTGTTGTAGTGGTTGACATTGATTTCTCGTTAAGTATTAATGAAGCAGTTTCAGATTTATGCGTGTTTAAATTTGGGATAGTTTGCCATAGAAAAGCTTTCTGCTGTTTTTGTTTTGTTTGGTCTATTCAATTATGAGCTACAAGGTGTTAAAAAAGAAAGTCCACAAAGAAAAAAATGGGTTATATTTTACTTCTATAAGTTATCTTAAAAAATTAAAAAAATAAAACATGGGACTGTTGATCAGTTAAACTATGGTTTTAATTAATTATAAGAAAAAAGCAAATTTGTTATTATTAGAGCTTATTTAAAAAAATAGAAGAAAATGATGGTCAAATTAAGAACCTTACTTTCAAAGTTTCAAAGTAAATAAATAATGCTACAAAATAGTTGTAAAAATCAGGCAATCAGGCTCGTTTCGTAAAATTAAACAAAAAATCAATTTTTTTATTTCTGGAAATAAATACCTTTGATGTTTACATTTTTACGGGTATTTAAGGTGAAAACTGACTTTACTTTTGTTTCTTTTGTAAAATTTATTATATTATTAATGTAAAATTTATTATATTATTTTGGAGGATTAATTTTTATCTCTGATAGATATTTATTATTATGATTCACTATCAGAAAATCTATCAGATAATGAACTAAAGTATTTCTTTTGAATCATTTATTGAAGTATGATTTATGATATTAAAATGTAAAACGTTTCCTTCTAGTGCTTCAGTTGCTTCTTGCTTTATAGCTCCTAATTTAATTTCATTATAGCGCTTAAATTTATGATTTCTGCTTAGGGATACTTAAGCAAACATACAGCACTAAGGATTTATTCATCTGAATTATTAATAGTTATTTTTCTGTAAAGGATTTTTCACAAATCTCATAGGCTTGCTAAAATTTAGTGAAAACATAAATGGTTTTATATTCCATTAATATGTACCACGGGAGAAAAATTGCTGAACTTTAAATGTGAGTTTACATGAAGTAAATAAATCAACTCTTAAGCTTAATTAAAATTTTAAGATATAAATACTGAAGAAATTTGACTTCCTTTTTGACGAAATATTTTCTAAACTTTAAAAGACTTATCACTAATGAGTTACTAGGAAGTTACAAATAAAATCTTTATTTTGAAATCTTTGTTAACAAATAATTTAAACGTGTTCAAAAGTATTCAAAAAGATATAAAAACATTTATGTAGATTTCTTTTTTATATATTATGTAGTAGTAAGCATCATTTGAAGGATTCTAAAATCATTGAATCTTCATATTTCCAACTAACTTGTTCAATTTAAATAGAATCAAGTATGTTTTTCAGCATCAGATGTATATGAAACTAATCAGATTTCTGAATATGAATACTTTGAAAATTTTTGAAGATAGGATATTTAGAAAATCATGCATTTCTCCTAATTTTGGTATAAAGGCAAAAAAGGTTATCAATATTGGAAAGTATCTTACCAATATAAATCAAGAAGATTATATATCCAAGTAGTAAAATTAAAAAGATTACCTCTATTTCAAAACTTAAACAATTTATACTTAAAACCGATTGCTATATTGTAAAGCAGCAGTGATTTAGAGACACGATATACATGTATCTATAAGGGCTTCATCATTTTTACCTCAAGCAATATATAGAAAGACGGTACTGTATGCTCTAAATCAAATGTACGACTTGTGTTACATTTGCTATTCTTAAGCGCATGAAAAATTTGGATTGAATCTGTGAAAATATTTTCTTTCTGACGCGTTATGTGATGTAATAATTTATAAGCCAATGAATGTAATACGCCTTCTTTCTTTGGTATTTCTGTGCCTCCTGTGTCATTTGTTACCATACATCTAATTTTCTAAAATTTTGTAATATATTTTTTCTGAATTTCATTTAATTTTAGAGATTGCAAGTTTAACAGAAATTATCGACTCTTTAAAAATTCTATTTATTTATTGTATTTTACTAAATAATTTTTCTATGAGAAATAATTATAATTCAAAAATAGCTTACAAAAGATCACGTATAACCAAGTAATAGAAAACGAATATTAACTTTACAAGCAACAGAGGAAACAATAATAGTTTTAACGGGCTGATTGAGCTTCCGTGTTTTGCATAAAAAATTAAAGAATAATGTCATTGGTTAAATGTGCTCTGTGTGATATTTAAAATAAGCCTAGGAAATTTAATCCGACGAATTTTCAGACTTCAGTTTTCAAGAATATCGTAACCCAGGATTAAAGCAATGAAATGTATGAAAAAAATATTATTTATTTTTAATGTTAATTTTAAATTACATTAATTTTACTTACTTTAATATTATTCTCATATTTAGGAGTTTATTAAATGTTTAAAAACTTAAGATTATAGAATATAAAAATAAATTTTGTTGGAAAAAGAATTTTTATATTATATTTAAATGCCCGAATAAATAATTTTTCATTTTTTCATAGGTTAAAAGTCTCTAAAATCTCTTTCCTGAATGTTCTATTCTCAGTAATTTGCATCTGATAAAACTGATTCTCATTTAAACGCAAAGAAAACAGGAAAACATTTGAATTTATATAAAGAATTTCTCACGTGTAAAACAGTTTTTTCAAAAGTAACTCCAGTTTCGAAAAGTAATTTCAAATCTAAAAATCAAAATCCGTGAAAACAATTTAGCAAGTTATTACTTTCGTAAGTAACCAATTTGTTCGGAACGTTCACGAAAAAGTCGGAAAAAATTTTCATTCCTAGAAACTGTCATGAATGGAAACACAAAAAATGTTACAAAAAGCCACTAACTTTAACACATTGTCACTTGTGTGACGTTATTATTTTAGCTTCTAAAAATAAGTGCTGCTTAATTTCGTAGATTTCCGAGAAAAAGGCAGATTTTCTACGCTGAAATAGGTTTCTTATTTTAAAAGAAAACTGAAAAGCGCAACTGCTATTCCATTTTCAATTTAATAAAAACGTTTTTTTTAACACATTTTTTTAAATTTTTTTTTCTATCATTAGCTCATAGTCTTGAGTTGCTTTTTCCCCCTCGACTAGCATGTGAAAAAAAAAAAACCGATTTTTTATTATTTACTTCATCGATATACTTTGAATTGTTACGATTTGTCATCATGAAATTCTTTAACATCTGCAAGAAAGCACTACGTTCGTAAATGTAGTGTTTATTTTCTTTTACTATGAGTAAATGTGTTTGAACTTATTAACATAAGAAAAATACCATAATGGATGTAGTAAAGAAATTCTTTAATTATTGATAGGCGCACATATAGACATTCCCCTTTGCGCATATTATTTTAATAATAATAAAAATTTGATATGTAGGATAAATTATCTTGATTCAGATGTGACGAAGTATCAGTGAACATGAGATGTTCGCTGAAAAATTTATAGACATGAATTTCACTGTTTATTTACTAAATAATTACTTTTTAATTACAAATGGGTGTTTAAAAATGTTTTTTCACCGAAATGTTATTTGCTTAATCACTCTCAATTCGATAAATGACCTCTAAATTTACCAGTGCATTACAGTATTACAGACAGCAGTATGTAGAAACGTACAGTCCTATGCTCTCACCGGACTCGTACATTCACAGCAATGCAGTCAAGTTCCGGACTGTACCTGATGGTTAACGGATTGGAATACTCTTCCATCCCCAAGTACCTCGTAATTTTGAACCACTGTTAAATGATGAGCTCATATCAAGAATTGGCAGTCTCCTCACCGGATTCTGACATCAGTTCTAATAACTCTCAAGTGGATCAGCCGTCTTCAAATGGGACTTTATCGGAATCAAAATTTTAATGATAAAAAAAATTTACTTTCAAATGTAAACACACATTTTCCTGTAAAACCTAGTTTAGTTTTTAAATAAGCGAAATAATAACTTTAAAATTCATATTGTCTCTTTGGAAAAATAAGGACACTATATATTATTTCAGAGAAAATATGATTTGAAGTGTTATTTTTTATAAATATTTTAAATGTTTCATCAAAATATAAATAATTTTATATAATGAATTATTGTTTGAAATTAAAATGTATATGAGATTAAATTATATGAATCTATGAATGCAATACTAAAAGTTGTCACAATAATTTTATCAGCTTTTTGTTTAGTTTTTTTCTTAAAGTTTTTTTTCTCTAAGTGAAACAAGATATATATTCTGAGATTTTAATCACTGGCTTCATTTAAGATACTTTTTTACAAAATAATACTTCCAAATAAATTATAATTAATTTGAAAAGTCAGTGAAAATAATAAGATGACACATTTAAGTACAAAGAGTGAGAAAAAAAAGGACTAAATCTTCTGGAGGGCGATGGTCAGCTTCTTTTTTTGACATGCGTGAATGAAATATATCTAAAAATCTACACGCAATTTTCAAAGAGTGTCTATAATAAAATGATAGATGCACAGAAATATTTATATCAAAAAATTAAATTAAACAATGTATCAAAGTAATGTACACAAACACTGAATAATATCAATACCAGCTCATCAAAACCGATTCATGATATTGGGAGAAAGATACGAATGTCAAAAGTAATACGAAAAGTTATGAGTTAAGTTCAATAAGTGGGAGCACCTTAGAAACCATGACGCAAATTCAGAGATTAAATATACTTAATGTAAAAGTAGGTGTTTTCAAGATTCTTGTAAGAATTTGGCCTTTCTGTAGTTGTAGAAGCATTACTTCAATCTTATTAGTGATTATTTACTTCTTACATAACTTGAAATAAAATTGGCTGGAATAAATGTCCTTTGTGCATGCCAATAAAGAGTGTTTTGCATAGCTGACAATCTCCCTCCTGAAGAAGACATGGTCCCTATGCTTCTTTGGTATTCTTTGCATTACAATTTTTTTTTATGTCATTAATTTTCAAAATTTTATTAATAACTTACCTATACTTCATCTGTCTTCAGCTGCTTTTGTGCTGGTTAGATTGCCAAAAATTTGTTCATATTGAATTTTATTGATTTAATGGATTAATGTGCTGTATTTCATCATGTGCATTTTATTTACTGCTTTATACCATCATTTTATTACAGTATCACATCAAGAAAGTAGGCAAATAATATCAAAGCTCGATTATTTCCCCATCAATGAAGCTTTATAATAAACTTATTTTAGTCTCTAATACATTCAAAAATTAATGTGTAAATGTTAAATGGTTTCTCAGAATAATCGGGGTTCACTTCCATGACTGCAGCAGAAGAATAGTACTATCTCAAATAATTGGCTGTTTATTTAAGTACATTTTTTACTGATCTTTTAAAACTACATCATAAGTGAATTATTTTATTGTAGTTGTAGACAGTTAATAATAAAATTTTGATTAAATATTGTATCAACTGTCAACTTAATAAACATTAAAGTATACATTAATAAATATTAAAGTATACAAACATTAAAGTATGTTTTCGTCATATTAAACCATTAAATATAATGAACAATAAGCATTTTATCCACTTTTTCGAAATTATTTTGTACTCGGCCTAATTCGTTAATTTACACAAACATATCTATGGAGAGAAAATATTCTCTGAAAGCAACATTTGCGATTAATATTTTAGAAATTCAAAACTGGTGTTTTATTGCTCTGACAATTTTGCTAGTCTTCATCAAATGCTTTATTCGCTGTAAAAGTTTCTGGTATCTTCAAATTAATATATATAATTACGGTATGTTGTTATTGTTGTTACTTATGACACTTGGACAAGCCAAGCTATCTATGCCAATTCTAATCAGTAAGGTGCGTCTTTCATTTAATCAGAGCACCACGAAGGTGAAAGTTCTACTTTGCTCTTCAAATCCACCGGTAGATGGCACCATTAGAGGTTGCACCCCCTCAAATTTGACGTTGATTTGAAGGGGTAGGAAATTTTATCCAGATTATTGTAGTCATGGTAATTGCTCAACGAGACCAACCACAGATGTAAAGAGCACGTTAATCGTATGTACTCAGTGGGTCTATGGAGGCACTAGGATACGAATTCCGTTCTTCCGGAAGATGCTCTAAACACTAGATTACCATGGCTTTAATTACAGAATGAAATTATTAAACAATAACATGTAATTAATGATAAAATTTAAACCATAAAATGTTATATCTATTACTAAAACAATGTAAATATTGTCTTTTTGTTTAAGAGACAAATAAAAATGAATAAATGTTTAACATTTTATAAGCTAATATATTCCTATGTATAAATATAAAGCACGTCAAGCAACATCAATTAATTAATAAGAGGTGAAAATTAGGATATACATTTAGTTTATTTTTTTATAAAAATCTTGACTAAGAAATACATAAATAAAGATTTTAAGGTAAATTATTCCAGAGAGATATATTTTATACATTCCCAAATCCACTCCACTTTTCATACCTTTTTCCAGAATCGAGAGCATTATAGGTTTTCAACATTTATGGCTATTCCCGAAGTGCGGAATCTACAAATGCATTGGATAGTGAATCATAGGACAATCCAATCTTTTACTTCAATAAAAAATAAGACAACGTTTTACTTCACGTTGCTCTACTTTTATGGTGACAAATTTATAGACGATCTCTTTCTAAATATACTTTAAAAATATCCGTTCTTGCAATATCCTATAGAGTCATAAAGTTGTCGAGAATAACTGATACTCATGTATTATGTTAGATAGTTTTTTGTGGTATAGGATTAGTATAAAATGGCAGCTTTCGTAAACGCTTATATTAATTTAAATTTTTTGAATGCATCATAGAAGATAAAAGTAAAAACAGTTTGATATAATGTTTATTAAAAGAATAATTAAATCCTAAATATTTATAAAATTTTGTTGAAAGCATTCAAACATTATTGCAAAAGTATTAAACATAGTATGTTTTTATTTGTCATCCTACGAAAATTCCTGTACTGTTAACTGAACAACTAACTGCCTCAATGATGGTAAATAAACAACGAATTACGTAACAAAATCACATTAATTTAAATAGTTTGAAGCTATTTAAATTAATGTGATTAATGTGTATAAGCTTATACTGAAATAACCGTATATGTTGTTAAGCATCAATCAATCAATCACTTATAAATAAGAGAAACTGTAAGCAATATGGATTTATAACAATACGAAAAAATCATGATCAGTATCTTAAAAAAGGTTTTAAAATCAAAGAATCAACATGAATGCTATCTTTCGATATATATTCTGAGTATAAGAATATTGAAAAAATATGTTAACATTATATTTTTTTGTTCTAGTTACTCAATGATACAACTTGGTAAAAAAGTTAGTGTTTTATAATTCTCTTCTCTTGATACCGCTTGTCTTCACACCAATAAAAACATCTCGAGGAGCTACAAATGTACAGTAATTTGTTGTACAAATAAACGCGACATTCATATACTGAAATACAATTGCGTAAAATAAGTTAAAATCAAGATCCTTATTTTCAAAGAATTGAAAAAAAAAAGCTATTTCATATCAACTCTGAATAATAGACGAAAGAGATTTAATTTTTTTAAATGGAAAAATGCAATCTTATTAAAACTCCATTCATTTTAACAGCAGTATTGTTAAAATTTGCATATATATATTAAGGCGATTTAATATTTGCTTTTCAATACCTTCAAAAGTTTTTCATGTTTCTTCAAGAAAGCTAGATCAATGAAAATTGCTTTTTGATTTTAAAATAAAATATAATTCAGGAGTGCTTTATAAGGGACATTTAATTTCAATATTTTTAAAAAATATGCGATATTGAATTTATAGTAACAAAAGCAAGTAATAAAAATTTCTATTAAAGATTAAAAAGTATTCCCAATGATAATAACTATTTCACAAAAATTTAGTCAAGAAATATTTCCTTTTAGTAACATATAAATATAGATTTCATAGATTTTTATTTTATTTTTAAAATTTTTTATAAAAATGATCACATGTTAAAAATTCACAAATGAATTAAAAATAATCTGTTTTTTGTTAATGAGGAAAGGAAGATGATAGCTTTTGATAAATATTTGTTGTTGTCTTGTGCCAGCTAGGCCGGCATTATGGGTTGTGCTGCTCCACTTTTCCAACTGAACCATACCTCGGTGTAGGCTCCGACTTCCTCAGTACACACACATGCCATAGGTCCTCGTTTATAGGGTACGCAACCATTCACAACCCATTCATATAAGGAAATGAAAATGATAAAAATGAGAGAGAAGATACAGCCATACCCGAATCGGGATTCAAAGCCGGGAACTCCATACCTGCAGTTGGGAATGCTGACCACTAGACAGGATGGGAGGATATAAGTAGTTATTAGAATTTGCAATTGTAGTTATAAAAGAAAAATAATTATTAAATCACTAAAAACAAAATATGAGGATATTGGATTACATGATTATTAAAAATCTGAGTTTTACAACATAACCAGTGGGCTTATAAATTTATAATCACCCTTATTTTAATTTAAAAGCTATTCATAAGCTACTATATTTGTGGAAAATGCAAAAAGTACATGGACTTTTTCATTATGTTTTTATATACAGTTTAAATGTAAGAAAACATTTTTTCCATTATTATCTGAGCAATGACAGCTAAAAAAATAATATGATATGCTATCCATTTTAAAATCAAAGTCATTTTTGAAATATCCTCAAATGTATTTATTCAGTAATTTTACTGTTTTCACTCAAATATTTTAATAAGCCTTATTTATATAATATATTTCAACAATGAATAAATCAAATGAAAGAATGAAAATATTCATTCATTTATGATCAGTAAAAATATTTCCTATCAAGTGAAATAATTATTCTATAAAATTAAATTTTAATTAAATATTAATTTTATTGCAGTATCCTTATTAAAGTATTGTACTTTCAGAAATGAAAAGCAAATACGTAAATAAAGAATAGTATAAACATTTTAATTAGAGACAGTAAAGAGATAAAATAAATTTAATTAACTTGTTAGGAGAAATTGCTAGTGACGAATTTTATCTCTGCA
The DNA here is from genome assembly GCA_030067965.1 of Latrodectus elegans. NCBI lineage: Eukaryota > Metazoa > Arthropoda > Arachnida > Araneae > Theridiidae > Latrodectus > Latrodectus elegans. Next base: position 32,556,406 of record CM057813.1, read on the forward strand.
TTTGAATAATTACAAAAAAAATAATAATTAAAACGAAAAGTAGTTTGGACTTATCAAAAAACTGTCTCTACTTTAAAAAAAGGAAACTTAATGAGTCTCCATAAAGTAACAATAGATCTACCATTTATTCAAATAATATAATTCATTTCAAGAAAACTGAGATAAGGGGTAAAAGAAATTATTCTTGAAAACAAGTAAAATATTTCTTTTCTTTTTCATCTCTTTTGTTCATATTAATTAATGCGGAATCATCAAATAATTTCTAAGAAATGTTTTTTTAATTTTTATCTGAGTTCATTTAATTCAGTACTTGATTTGTATGGGAAAAAATAATGATGAAAATTTTTGTTCACTTTGTTTTATAAACTTAAGAATCAAAAGTTAAGAAAGAAATCTAAATATGTTTTTTTCTCATATTATTTTATTGAAAAATAAAAAAAATGAATTAAATTGCCAGCTAGACATTAAAAGAGCACCACCATTAGTCTCAAGTGTTTCTAAAAAATAAAACTACGAATTAAACAAAAAATCGAAAACATTTTTTAATTTTTTTCAATTTTTAGCTTGATTGAATTAAAATTAGTTATAAACTAATAAAAATATGTTACTTTCAATAAAAGTCAATTATATTAAGCCTTATGAGAAATACGGTGTACTATGTGACTTACTATATTAATTTTGAATTTTGTTACTTATAATAATTTCAGAAGCACTAAATTTCTGTTTTTTAATCAAGTATTAATTTGCTGTACAAGATATAAAATACGCAAACATATAACTCAACATTTAGTGGTTTTAAAATCTGAAGTAATAAAGTCATATATTGTACACGACAAAGGAACACCAATATATACGCGTTATATTCTAAATGATATAGTATAAACTAAATCTTATGTTATAAAAATGATTTATGTATCTTTTATACGCAGAAATTTTTATGTATTTTTAATTCAGAATTTTTCTATTTTTAACCGAAATTGTTTTGTACAGATGTAAAATTATGTAATTAATATACGTAATAAGTATAAATATTAACTGTCTTTAATTCTTTTGCTTTTCTGTACAAAAAATTGTTAGAAAAGTTCATGCATTTTTATAAATGTTTATTGCAAAAAATCAATTTATTGCCAATTTATTTTGAGCTATTGAATTAGCTTATTAATATGTAAAGTTTATTTGGGAAGAACTTACAGTTCAAAATTTGATATAAACTTGATTGAAACCTTAAATATTTTGACGTCAGCTATATTTATATAACGTGTATTCCTTTTAGAAATTCATGCACATTAATATTAGAAATCGCAGTATAAAAAGGTATTTTTAATAAAGTTTAATAAAAAAAGTATTTTTTTATCTCAGTAAAATATCCTGACACCAAATGCCTCATATATTGTTTCTTTAAAACTCACTTATATATATATATATATATATATATATATATATATATATATATATATATATATATATATATATATATATATATATATAATATATATATATGTATATATATATATATATATATATATATATATATACATATATATACAATATACATATATATACAATATACATATATACATATATATATATGCATATATACATTATACATATATATATATGGGAAAAACAATAAGGCAGAGAATAAGTATCTTATTTGAGAATGTCAAGAAAATTATTAATTACGTAATAGTATAAAAACTTGTATGATATATATTTATGTGCTAGTATGTGCTCTATAAGAATTTTTATCAAATTCTTATATTCGAAACGTTTTGGTTACATACATAATTACTTTAATTTGTAGAATATTTTATACAAAATAATGAATTATGTTACATTGCTTTCAATTAGAGAAAATAGAATTTATGTAATCGTAATATTTTTAAGTGAACACTTCTAAACTTTAACAGTTACAAAATTGTATTTGAAAATTTTTTGTTCATTTCTAAAGAAGTGAAAAAACTCCTATTATTATTCCATTAATTTTGGTTACAGATAATTCATTTTAAAATTTGATATTTTTGATTTGATAAAATTTTTATGAGAAGATAAATTAAAAAAGGGAATTATATTTTTTTAATTAATTTAAATGTGAATATATATATATATTGAAGTAAAATAATTCAGCATATATTTTGATTAGTTAATGAATATTTAATACAGGATTAACATTTGATGGAAATAATTTAGCGTATATTTTTTGGCACGTTGCTTAATATATTATAAAAAGCTCTTAAGGTAATAACATTTGTAAAATAAGTTTAAATGGAAATAAAAATTTTTGTATTTCATATATAAATGAGAAAAATGAATATCATTTTTAAATGCCCAAAAGTATATGTGTATTTTGAATAAGGATAATTTGCAATTCAGAGAAAAAAATTTATATTAAAGCCTTTGTGCGATAATAATTTATTCTTTAATTATTTCCATGAAAAAAGGCTTAAGGAAAATTTTATTTAAGTACAAATAGCTATATGTCATATTTCTTTGTTGAAAACCTAAAATTTACAGTTAAGACTATTAAACATTCCTAAATTATTATAGGAGAAAGAATAATGGCGGTAGTGCTGATTACTATATTTTAAATTTAAAAGCATTTTTGAACGTAAATCCTATTTTTCAAAATATTGTGCAGCCTATATTAGTGAGAATGAACTTGATACGGTTTTCTTTTATGATTTAACACTTCTTTTTTTATTTGTAATTTAAAGCTATTTATATACTTTATATTTTTATTGCACTCATTGTGACAGCTGATGTTATGTTGTTGTTGTTACTTATGACACTTGGACTAGCCAAGCTCGTTATGCATTGGCTATGCGAATTTAAGTCAATAAGAAGCGTCTTTCGTTTTTTAATCAGAGCACCACGAAGGAGAAAGTACATCTTTGCTCATTAATTCCTCCGATAGATGGAACCACCAGAGGATCCACTTCCTCAGTTTTGGCATTGATCTGAAGAGAGAGGAAATTTTCTCCAGACCATTGTACCCATGGTAACTTCTCAACGATCGACCACAGGACTTTCTATTCCACAGATTAAAGGAAAACGTAAATCGCATGCACTTGGTGGGTCTTTGGCGGCATTAGGAAAAGGTATCAAAGTTTTTCATGCAAAAGAATAGAGTTCATATTTAGGATAAAAGTTTTTCTCATCAAAAATACAGTGTAAAATGTTTCCACTTTTATATTTGTTTTATAGTCAAGGTTCTTCGTTTTTATTCGAATAAAAGTGCATATTGGCATTTATTACGATATTTAAATACATTCTATTTAAAATAAGAAAGAATGAGATTTTTTCATTGGTGTTATTGTGGGCTCGTATTGAAAAGCAAATCTTTTTCATATTTATAAACTATTCAGGGCAAGTCAGCTAAACTATGACTGTTGATTAAATTTCCAAATGTCACGTATAAATTTGGTTACAAAAACCCGAGCAATAATGTTTGAGAGATAACTGTTGTTTTAAGGAATTATAGCGTCTAGATGATATGAATTTTTAAATATAATTATAGATAATCAAATAAAAATGCTTGCAAGATGTAATTATTTTTATCATTTTTACTTTCAATTGTTTTCAGCCCAAAAAGTGATTATACAATATAAAACGCATTCTCTCTACCTTAAAGAAACACTTGTTAACATCTTAAGAATTTTTAAGATTTAAGGAATATCATTCTTGTTAAATTCACAGACATATATAAATATATATATATATATATATATATATATATATATATATATATATATATATATATATATATATATATATATATATATATATATATTCAATTCATGTAATAATCATTTTATTCATATTTTATATGCATTGATTTAAAATTCGGACTTATTGGAAAGAAATACTACAAATTTGGTCTCCCTATTTAAGTTTTTCTTTAGACATTATTTGTGCACGTAGATTAATTATACTTTTTTCCTTATCAAAAAACCATGATGTTTTCATATTTATTTTCTTTTGTGAAATATAAATATTACTATTCTCTTAGCGTCCGAGGTCATTTTTGAAAATAGTGATTAGAGGCCATGTGATCAAATTACCACATTACTATCAGGCTTATTATTTAATTGAATGGAAATGAATCAAAACTTATTAATGACCTTAATTGTAACATGTTTCTTATATATGGATGACATTAATTGAACATGAAATTTTTACTATGATACGGAAGCTTTACCAGATCAATTGTTTTTAATAATGATCAGTTAAAGCATGAACATCAGTTCATGCTTTAACTGATCATTATTAAAAACTTTATTGCTTTAGCATGATATTAACTCACACTTTAACAAAAGTAAGGATTTAAGTAATATGATCGAATTTAACTAAATAAGGGAAGGTATAATTTCATATTAGTTTGTAAAAATATTTTTTTAAGCATCTATCTATAAAGTTACATTTTCATGTACAAAAAGTCTGATAATCTCATTTCTTTGAAATACAAATATCTGACTTATAAACATTTCATCGCGAATGTTTACATGTAATGAAATTTGGTACAAAATTGAGTTCTTAGATTAAAACATCGTTCTTTATTTTATATTATTATCGAAATATTTTTATGAAATGAAATTTCTGATTTGAAATATCTTTGAAGGAATTTCATATGAATAGTTTTGTGTATACAATGTTATTTGAAATCTGAATTTTTGAGATTTCGGCAATCTGACAGAAGGACAGATATGAGACGTAATGTAACGTATTGGTAGATATGCAACGATAAAGCACTGATTTACACTTTTGAGTAAAATAACATCACAAGTAGAAAAAATTACGTCTTCTAATCAAATTTCTAAAAAAGGGTTATATTGTGTTTCTATTTAAAATTCATTCTTTCGAATTACCTCAATCGTCAGCATTCTTTCTTCGATAGATTGATAAAAGAGATAAAACGAGTAAAATATCAGGTTTCAAATTTAACAGCCTGGTCAAGCACAACTTTTCAATCTAATTGTTTCATGATAAAAGCTATAAATTATAAAATTAGTTGATTGCAAAATAATTCTGTATCCATACATAAAACAAGTTCTACAATGTTAACTATTCTCTAATTATTTCACCAGAAAAAAGTATTTTTTAAAAATAAATCAAAGTGAAGTTATCATCATAAAATATAATTTTTTCATTAACAAAAATAAATCAGAGCAAAAACAGTAATAACTAAATGAAAATACTATTTAATTTATACTAAAATGTTTTTCTTTCCATTAAAGTACTATAGCAGATAAATTTTTTTTAAATTTTTATTTGTCTAGTTTTCATCAAATTATTTCACTAAAGAAGATATTTCATTTTTTAAAAATGTAACTGAAGATATCATCATAAGATATACTTTAGTTATAATGAATATTACAATTAGAACAAAAACAGCAATAATTTAATCAAGTATTATTTAATGTAAACTAAAATGCTTTTTATTTATATTAACATATTATAACAATGAAAAATATTTGTTTTTTCACTTATCTAGCTTTTTTCCATATTCAGGAAAACATTTTATCAAATTTAAACAAATTTATTTTCCATAGAAACATAATAATTATATTGATAAATAATCAACAAATTTTTAATAAGTTACACAATATTTCAATGTAAAATATCTCAGTATGATTTGTTTTGTATTTTTTGCATAGCACTCAAATTTTCGAGTTTCAATATACGCCTAGCTTAAATATAATTAATTATGAATGGGTTAAAAAAAACTGTTATTATAACCATTAAAAGTACATTAACTTTAAGTTGAAAAGAAGTACTCATGTTTACATTATTAAAAACAGAACAATTATTTATCATTGCTCAGTTATGAAAATACTCATTTGTATTTATGAAATCCATTATTTTAAATGGGATGTTTTGTTCAGTTTTCAATGAATGTTATCGAAACCAATTATGATGCACGCATCTATTTAAATCTTAATGTAAGATATACTTTGTTTTCAATTTTTATTAGCACAAAAACCACCAAGTAATTTTTTTTCTTAAAGCAAAAAAAAATATTGTTTTTAATTTTAACAAGCACGTAAATTTGTCATTAAATCAAAATCATTTGCAACAAAGCTGAAATGTATTTTTGTTAATAATGCGCAAATATATCGTATAAATGAATAAGAAACTGATATTTGAAATATATTTAAATTCTGAAAGAGAAATTATACGTGGAGTTTAACAGGATATTTTTTGTAAGTTGTTGGAGTAAAATTATTATAATGTAACATTAATTCTATTTTTAGTGTATAAAAGGCATATACATTTATACATACAAGTACATTTATAAAGTAAAATGGAATATTCAGAAATAGTATGATATAAGTAAAAAAAAAATTAAAAGAAAGATTTAAGTAATTTTTTAAAATTTTAAATAAATTGATTATTGACTGTAGTAAAATTTACTGAAGAAATAACTTTCACTATGCAAAGGATTCAGTTTTTTATCCATTTATACGCAGAATTTTCTCCACTTAATTATTAGATTAGTGTTGGAAATTAAGATGTGTCTTCTCTTTTATTATATAAGTTGTGTCTCGTTACTTATATGTTTCTCCATATACTTATATATACTATATGGTATTTTCTATAGTAATACATATAGTGTGTTTTTTAATGTTAGAAATTATGCGTAAACTCTTTAAAATGTCGATAATGTCTAGTTATATATGTGAAGGTTATTCCCATGATAACTGATTTGCAATTGAACAAAATCTAAATACATTTTACATTTTGAGTTGAGAAAATAAAATGAAACCATTCCAGAGTTTATTTAAATAAATAAAAATGAGATTTTAAAAAGTTCTTATAGTTGACTTAATTATAATAAATTAAAAAAAAAGTCTCATTTCTGATGTTTTCTTAGTTTACTAAAATTTTCAAAAACATTTTCTACTTTGGTTCTAGATTTAATTTTAATAATATGAATTATATCAATGCTAACTTATTTATTTTTACTTGCTTTATCAGTGCTGACCTATTAATTAATCTGTAAATAATGTTTTGTATTTTGTTTTTAAAGCTGCGCTTTTTAATCATTTATGTCTTCTATTATTTATACGTTATGCTTGATGTTTCCTTTTTTTCTTTTACATATTTATGGTATTTTTACATTATTTTTATTTCATAGGGAGTTCTTAGATTATATTTAGCATAGTACTACAGAAAACAAGTACCATACAGTTTTATCTTTACAGATTATATTGATCTAGAGTACATTTTTTAATTATATTATGATTTGATTACACCCCAAAGTCGCTGTAATTTATGTCATGAAAATATGTTATTTATGATAGTTTTCAAAGAGCTTTTCAAATTATCATAAATAACTTTTAAGAAACATAATAATATAACAGTTATCTCAACATTTTTAAATCCCAAATTGCGTTTTTTATGTTGTTACAAAACATGGAGATTAAAAATCCAATGAGTGTATTTACGAGCACTTTCCCATAAGTTATGGAACAAAGTGATTTCTTTCTATAGTAAAAATATTTCCTTTTTTTTCAAATACCATACTTACTATCAATACTCTGTCGTTTCTTTTGCTATTTTATCCATAATTTACAAAAAATAATTTTTCCTCATGCTTTCAATTACATTGAAAAAAAAAATCAAACTCTCATAAAGACATTAAAGAGTCTCTCTAACGATTTTAAAGTCTATGTGTCCAACGGGTAACACCTGAGGTTAGTGTTTTTGGTAATTAGATGGCCGTTACTCTGTCAAAAACTGTTCTTGACTAGATTTGTGTTCCACCTTTAATGAGGTTTTCTCAGAAAGGAAGAAACTATATAAGAACATGTGGAAACTTCCTCTGGAACAACAGTGGTATTCTAGGAAGAGCCCTGGTGGTAATGTCTTTATCGAAGGCAATAGATATCAGCAGAAATGTCTCTTACGATTTGCCAGTGTCTCACTCTCTTTTGAGTAGGGATATTTTTAAGAGTTGCAGAACGTGTAAATATACTCAGGCTTCACCTGAGCATATCTTAAATTGCATCGATTTTAAACTGGATGAGGTGTTTCTCTATTGTCTTGAATTTTTAGTTTTTCAAGAAATATTTTGATTTATGGAGTTGGTTTGATTTTACCATGCCAACTAGGGATCAGCAACTACAACGCATTGAAAAATAATATAATAATATAAAGTTTTTGTTAATCATGAAATTTAAATAATTTGATGTATATATTTTTGTGAAGGAATTTTTTTCAGTAAATATTAAGTTGTTTTACTTTCGAGATAACATTGTATTTAATTTTGGGTTTCTTCACATAAAAAGAATTGCAATAAGCAATTTTGTATAATATTTCATTTATGTTTCTTATCATATATTAATAAATGCTGTGATGATATATGATAAAGTATATATTTTATATATTAATAATTAAAATTACGAGATGGAAAAAATACATACTTAGTTGTTTTTTATTTTGAATTTTTTAAATTTAAAATGAAATAGTTTCGTAATAGTTACATGTGTTGCTAAGAAGAACATTTGCCACTGAGTAGAAGCTATTTTTAGTAACCCATTTCTTTTTAAATTTATACTTTAGAAATTAATTTCATAATTATTTGGACAAACACTGAATTCTTATACAACCATTTACTCTTTCATCCCTTGAAATATTCTCTCTCTCTGTAAACATGACCATTAACTTAACAACATTCATTACCTGAGTACAGTTACAGTTCATTAGTCATAACACGATGGCTTATAACGCTAAGAGACCATTACAATCTAATTTAGAATCTTCTCAGTGGTATAAATGACTTCTGTTTCCTGCTGCATTAGAAACAGAACCTACATTTTATGTATAATGTGCTTATGTTTTATTTAAAGCAAAAAAATAATCTGTTAGGATATTTTAGAGAAATATCCTTGTAATTATTAATGGTGGAAAGAAAAAAGTATTCATTTGTTTTGAATAAAGCTTGTTAAGCAAAGAAGTGAGAGAACATTAGGAAGTATTTATGACATATTTTATCTCTGCAAATATTATTCTTTCATTTAATACACCTTAATTTCAAAAGCAATAAGAATTATTGATCAAGAGTAGAAGATAGATCAAAACATAATAGACAAATAATATACATGGTTTCTATAATATTAGCAAACTTTTCAAATATTATAAAGTTCAAGCTACAATTTTATAAATCAATTTTTAATATTTTTTTTTTTTATAATACCATAAATGTTTTAATATTTTTTACAGTACCATAAATGTGTTGTTTTTACAGTCACATTTATGATCACACTAATATACAGATAAAAGTCATTATCTATATATGATAAAAGTAATATAATATACAGATAAAAGTCATTATGTGTATATTAGTGTAACCATAAATGTGTCACACTAATATACAGATAATGACTTTTATAAGTATGTTCACATGGTAAATTATTTCATTTGATTCTAATAGATAATTTATTTGCATTTCCATATTTATAACGAATTCTTTGCTATACCATATAATTTAAGAACATATTATTACTCTATATTTATAACAACGTTTTAGCATTCTATACATTATAACACATAACATTAAAGTGCATTAATATTATAAGTTCATAAAAAGTCAGCAATAATTGGTTCAGGTTTATTTGATTTGGTAATAAATTTGGTCTATTCTTCATAAATCATTATTTATCGGAAATAAATTCTCAAAATTTATTTTTACATTCAAATGAAACTCTTACTTATTAAATCATTAAAAATTTATTTCATAAGACCACAAATCTTAAGAAAATATCTTCAGTGGAAAATTCTCTGAAATAAATATGTTTTCGTTCAAACTTATTTCACGTTGGGGAATACCAAACCCACTCACGTTCATCCAGTAAACACCCATCAGGAAATAAGATGTAAAATCAATACAACTTTTCCGATTTTTTTCGCTTTATTGTTAAGTCTTTTTAATATTAAAGGAAGCCAAATGTAAAATTAAAACGCTTTTAAAAATAGTTTGTCTAAACTTTAATCGATTGAATTAGCGAGGGAAAAAAACTTTTTGGCTTAACATATTAAATGCGTAAAAATCATTTTATATCTAATTACGAGAAGATGATTTTAAAGTTTCATTTATTTATTTAATATTAAATGTTCAATATTTTTATATTATGAGTTTAACTCTCGAAAAGTTCAGAAACCTTGTTTCAAAATATATCCTAAGATTGATTACTTACAAAACAAAACAGAAAGTTTGAAATTTATATAATCAAACGTGTTAGTATTATGTATAAAGTATATGATTTGATTCAAGGAAGTTATTGAGGTAAGTAAATTGTACTTTTTCTTCTTACTAAACTCTGTGTACTATATTATGATATTCTTCAATGCCTTGGTCTCTCCGGGAAAAATCTGATGGGGAATCCACTTATGGTACTGGACTTTTTAAAGGTGTACGCGCTCATGGACCTGGCACTTCTGACTTCAGGAGCATGCAACAACAACAACAACAACACTATACTATAACACCAGAACTTTCTTGAATTCATTATAAAGATTGCCTCTTATGTGTTTTTTTATTTGTAAGTACTCAATTTTCGTCATACTACTTAAAAATATTTTAAATCCTAAATAACGTTTCTTTTCAGATTTATATTTAAAAGGTATGCAATATTAGTAGGCAGAAAATGAAGAAATTTTTGAATTTAATATTTTATTTTATGAAGTTACTTACAATTACTAATAATATTTACAAGTTACTACAAGTTACAACAAGTTACTAATAATATTTTATCTATATTATTAAAAATACTTATACTTCTTCTTCTCATACTAATAGATTCTTGCTGTTTAAAAAACCAAAAATGCTTAGGCAACTTCAATAGTAAGATTTTTGTTGCATTCTAAATATTTCTGAATCAAGCGAAATATAAATAATAATCTTTTTAGGAGTGCTTAATGTATTTTGATAAACTTTCAATAAGAGCAATAGAAAAATTTGATTTTCTTTTTTAGTATTTTAACTTATGTGGCGATAGTAAGAGAATAACTTCAGTAAAAATTTGTTATGAGTAAATAATTTTTAATTCATTAATAATAATATTAATAATTATATTAGAGTTTGTAGTAACAGTGTCCTACATTCATACTTCATTCAATATTTATTGTAGACAATCAAGAAATATGTTGATTTTAAGTCATAAATAATTAATTTACATAAATAAATTATTCGAGTTTTCTTTTATTAATGCAAAACAAAAAGAATGGGTAAAAAAAAAAAAAAAAAAAAAAAAAAAAAAAAAAAACGAGGCCATTTTCCTTTTTTGGGAAAACTAAGCAGCTTTGCTTACATAAAAAAATCTTTCACTATAAATTTCGTATTTTATTATGAAACTACAGGGAATTTATATTTTAACATTTTTTTAATGATACACACAATTTATTTCTCGAATTCATATTTTAAAGAAAAAAGGCAGAATGAAGATTTTTATGTAAAAAGAGTGATTGTTTTATTTGTGATGAGCATTAACCTGTTCATTTTATATTTATCATAAATGATAAATATAAAATAATATATACTGTTAAATCATAAATGCATATTGCATACCTAAAAATGAATAGTAATCTATTTTTGATGATACAATATATCCAAAAATTTAGATTTTTTCTCCATTTAATAATCCATAAAGATTGAGAATTTTAAATTAGTCAAGATTAAGTCAAAGACTGAATTATAAAATATAAAAAAATCTAAGTTAATAAATCTGAATGATACACGAAAAAAAAACATAAAGCAGAAATTATAAATCATATTATTATATGGTTTTCCAATAAAATTCAACTATTTTAGCTTCAAAATTAAACATTTTGTTCTTAGAAATTAAAATCTTTCAAGACAGCATTTAAAAATCAAATACAAAGATTAATTACAATTTGATGCCATAGTTAGAATATTAATTAGATAGATTTAAAATCCCTTTTCCTTGTAATACAAAATTTTCAACATTGAAGAAAACTTTTTTAAGCAAATGTACTTGGTTCTATTGTTTACTTTATCATCTTTCGAAAAGTCATGTTTCCAAAATAGCACTAAAATATAAAATAAGACATATTAAAATTAGTTTGGAAATAAATCAAATAAAATTTTCTGTGAATCAAACTAGATAAATCCAGAAAATATATTTGCAATTCAAAATGTATATCTTAATAAATTTCTTTTAAACACAGCCATTATTTTATTTAATTTCATTTAAATAATAAAGTATATTAAATAATTAGTTTTTAATTGGTATCATCTTGGTTTCAAATCAGTTTATAATTCAAGGATTCTATTATAAGTAGTTTTAATAATTTAAGCACATCTCCATCGTCTCACATTCTTATTGTATCATTATAATCAGTTTCAGTAAATATATTCCTTTCTTTTTAATACGTCACAAGCATGAATTTTAAAGAAATTTCTTTGCAGACAGACGAATAACATTATTTTGCATTTTTATTTAAAAGTTTTAGCATATATTTTTTGCCTATTATAAATTTAACACTTCCAATTATACCCAACTTTTCATTTTTGTATGGATATATTTTACGCATTTATAGAAACACAAAAATATGCCGCCAATAAGTATGATGATTTGCTGCATAAATTTTTATAGTGTGGATTGATGTATTTATATATTCTAAGTCAAAAATTAATCGAAACATTTCAAATTCTCTTTTTTAATTTTTTAAATATCACAATAAAGAATTATAAAAAATATGTTTCATCTGATAAAATTAATTGATGTTTTTTTTTAAAGAAAGAAATATTAGTTGTAAAATCAAATCGAAATGAAGATTTACACAACTTTTAAATCTCTTGCTTCAAAATTAATCTAAGTTTGGGAAAGTCATTACAACACTGGAAATCAAAATGATAGGAAACAATTTAGTACGTTATTATTTTCTTAAATAACCAATTTTCTGCGAAATGTCGCAATAAAATCAGAAAAGAAAAATATCAATCCTGAAATCATTTTGGAAAGCTTCAAGATTGTTATGTTTGAGACATTATTTTAGTTTCATTATCTGAGTACCTCTTGATTTTAAACATTTCAATTGAAAAAAAAAATATTTCCGGAATAAGAAATATTTTTTATTTTAAAAATGCTTAAAATTACACTAATACTCATTTTACATGTAATATAAATACTAAAACATTTTTTGAGATGATATGTGTTAAATTATTAATAAAAGCTGCCATTCACTAATTTATTATCATTTTAGTGAAGATAAAAGTATAACATTAGCTTACTTTATTTCGTAGAGTCTTGGCATTTGTTGGTTATCATTCTCATGATTTAGATCCTGAAAAAAATTGCATTTGTAAACTTTGTTCCAATTGATATAGCAATAATTGTTCTCATACAAAAACCTTTGTTAATTATACTGTGATTTACTAATAGTATATGAAAAATGTTATATGTGTGTCTTATATTAACATAGGAAGAAAGTTGGTTATTTAAATTTATGATAAAAGTTTCAATAAAAGTTTAATTCAGATAGAAATAAAAGGAGTAGATTAAAACCAATAATTGTTTTTATAATGAAAAATTCATGTTAAAGATTATTGACCGGAGAAGCAAATTTTATATGATATAAAAATTTTATATTCTGGTGATAATAGATCCAAAATACTCACAAGCTGCAAATAATTTCCATTTCGGTTTTTTAATATACTTTTTTATCCTTGAATATTGGAATTATTTAACTTATTTACTATCCTATTTTTTCAAATTAATAATAGCTTATTATAAATACATAAGATTTTCCTGAGGATGCACAAAAATTTTGAATATTTGCATATTTGTGATTTTTAATTTCCCATTAAAATTAAACAAATTTGCTTCTAATAAAATTAGAATACCTTTCATTATAATTTCTCTTAAAAGTAAAATCATATGAGACTTTATTTTTTAATTAGTTATCATTAAAATTTATTATTGTCACATATATTTTGTATTGTTCATTAAAATTTTTTTTTTGAATTTGTTGAATAAAATTGTTTAATTAAATAAAACTTAACTAATATAGATTCAATTATGCTAAATAAATATATGATTTTTAAAACAAAATTTGTGCACAGATCTATGTTTCATTTTAAATCTTGCATCTAAACATTTCACAGTAAAATTACTTAACACCAGTCACACATAATATTAACACAAATGCATAAGCATTTTAAACTTATTTTCTAATTTATTTTACAAATTTACCGTAAAGTGTTCTTTTATATTTCTAAAAATAAAATCCTCTTCTGTTCTTCATATATTTTAACATTATCTAATAAAATAAAAAATTATAGTTAACTTACAATCATATTCATCAAAAAGTGTTTCACATTCACCAATTAGCTGAATAAGAATGGCATGAAAAAGCTACATTAGCTAATAAACAAAATAGTTTGAAAATTATTTCAGTATAGCAAATACATGTGAGTGTAATAAAATTATCATATAAATATTTTATCAAACAAAACAATTTAATACAAAATTTCCTTGGCAAATACCTTCAGTGCATTTTTTCTTTATTTTTAAGACATTTTTACTACATTTTTATATTCAAATCAATAATGAAATAACAAAATACTTTTTAAATAGTCTCTTTCAAATGCAAGACGAAATGATTATATTATTTAAATATTTTGTAAACTTTTAATGTTTTCAGTAATTAAAAATGTTATTATTACCATATTATATAGCTCATTTTTTGTTTTTAACAAAGTATAAACGTTTTAAAACATTTACACAAACTTTATTTTATTATGTACCCACAAATAGTAAGATATGTCTTTCATGGGTGTATTTTACAGAAATATTTACTTTAAGTGTTTTTCTTTCTAATAAAATTACGTTAAATACTCAAGAACTAAAAAAGACCAAGAACTACATGAGATTACAGCTTAAGGCTATGCTCAAGACATTCCTAAACCTAAAAAAAGTAAGAAGAATTTCCGCATTTTTCTTTGATCAGAGGACAACATTTACTGTGTTTCTAGAACATTTTTCTTCTGAAATAAAGATTCAATTATTAATTAGTATTCTTCTAAATTTTCCAATCTTAGACTTGTTTTCATTTTTACCAATAGTTTATAATTACTTCTGTTATTTCAAAATAAGAGTTGGATAATTTTCCCAAATTTATTTCGTGATTAAAGAAATAACTTTATTTCCCCTTCCAGGTCTCTTCTAAGAAGTTTTTTAAAGTTCAGTTTTGGAAATATTTGTTGTTTAAGAATCTTTAGACTAATATATAAGAAATTAAAAGTATATATATATATATATATATATATATATATATATATATATATATATATATATATATATATATATATATATATATATATATATATATATATATATATATATATATATATATATATATATATATATATATATATATATATATATATATATATATATATATATATATATATATGAATGTATGTATGTATGCATATATAATTGAAGGTTGTAATGGGTTTTTCTATCTTTTTACTTTTCTTATCTTTTCACTTACTATACGTTGCATAAATTTTGGAATAAATCAGTTGTTAAAAAAATTATATTATTTTTGTAATGAGTTTTGGAGCTATTAATGATTTCTAAATTCAATTACAACATAGAAAAATGCGCATATATTTAAAATTATAAATTTATTCTGTTAAATACTTATTTATAAGATACTAAAAACAAACAGATATATTTTGTAATCTGGAAAATATTTTATATTAATTACTATACAAAGATATAAAAACCAAAAAACAATTTACTATGAGTGAGCCAAAAAGATTATTAATTTGAAATGCAGTGCACTTGGCTTAAAGTTCCCAATATTAAAAATATGTTATTCCTTCCATAATCTTAGATTTAAAAAGTTTCCAAATTATATTTATTTTTAGTATTTTTTTATTATTTATGTGCTTACACAAGAATCTGAAAAGAGAGTGTAATTTTGCTGCGACCAATCCTGAGTGACTTCAGTAACTGATGGTAACTTTGATTCATAATTCATATTTTTGCTTCGATACAAAACTTAAATGAGTTTCATGAAAAATATATATATTCTCTCTTATCAGGTAACTTTATAAATCATTCATAAAAATACAGCTAATTCAATCATTAATATTCATCTGAATAAATGGTATATCATTTCATGAGCTTCAATTTATTAAAGGCATGTCTTAGATCTACATTCAAGTAAAATAACTGTATTCTCAGTAGGTATAAACACATGTTTTTTCATTATATACCGAAATGCGTCATTAATAAATAAAATATTGAGATGAATCATTAGAAAGACAAATGCAGTATTATTTCTGCTTTAAGCTTCTAAGTTTTGCAATTGGTAAGATATATTAGTTTGGCAAAAATACTATATAACTGAAAAGGTAAATTAGAAAATTATATTTATTTTCATTTGAACAAATATTTTATTAGTATTTAAAAATTTTGCAAAGTTTTCTTTATAAAATCAGTAAATTTCACTCCTGTTGTTGGAAATTCTGTAAAAGTTACAGTGTAATATTAAAATTTAAATGTTTTATCTATTTTAATCAGGTATTGAAATCAATATTTACATTTTTCTAAAACAATTTTTTTTAGAATAAATTATTAAAACTAATTAAAAGTAATTAGAATAAAAAAAACTCAATTAAAAGTAATTAGAATATTTTATTTTTTTATATGAAAGTAATAAAAATTTAAATATTTACATAAATTTAATTTTAATTAAGAAAATGTTTTCTTCATTATTGTATCTAACTACCAAATAAATATTAAAATATTATATTATTGAAATGAACTAATTTGTATTAATATAAGAGAAAACAAAACATGAGTTTTGAATTTTACAAGCAATTTTAGAGATTAAAAATGTATATTTTATTTATACCAATAAAAATTTTTAAATGCTTGTACTTATTTTACATGCAATTCAGAAGATTTTTTTCAATTTACAAGAACTATGATTGTTAAAAATGAGAAACAGATGCGAGCAAATTGATAACTTAAAATAATTCCTTTTTTCACTTATATAAGCACATGATATTATTTTATGAAAAAATTACATCATGCGTAATATCATGTTCTTATATCAATGAAATACATGATATTATTTTACGAGAAATTTATTCCTGTAAATTTTTTGATATATTTTAAAACCTAGATACTTTTCATCTGTAATTCTATAGGGATAAAGTTTTTGGATCAGAAGTTCCTGGGTTCGAACCCAGTCACTGTTGAATAGTAAGATATGGATGCAGATCTTCTATCGTATTCCTGAATTTTTATTTTAATGGGTGCTTGGGAGTTTTCCGAATTTCTCTCTTACATGAATCTCACACATAAATACGAACTCCTTGTATCTAAAGTCTTCTCGAAAAGGAATGTACGCAGTGAATATTAAAGTTCCTTGCAATGGTCTTAGGTCATCAGACTGTCTAATATATGATGTCGAAAATAGTTGTGATTGAGTCCACCTGGACCAACTGGTATGTTACTATTATAATACTACTGAGGGGATGTTCCCAGGCTGCCCAGCAATTACTATAGGCAAGGAGATTGACGTTGCGTTCCTACCATCTACTTGTTCGTCTGTCAAAGAGAGTACTTGGAAATTTTCCAGGTTTTTCTCCCTTGCAATACGGGAATCTAGCCCACTAGCTATGAAAAGTCCAAACGATGGACTTTAAAATGTCTTAAAACAGCTCTAGTCTTTTAGGCAGTCCTCAGTGTGATGTTGTAAAACCTAGTAGTGATACATACAATAAGATGTCTACAGCCTTTTAGTTAGTTTTAAAAAAGTTGTGCTTTATTTATGGGGTATTTTACAATGAGTAAAATATGGATATAAGTGGATTCAGATATATGATTTTGTAACAGTGTTGCTTTTTCTTTAGTTTTTCACATAGATACTTTGATTTGAACAATAATCATCGTTTAATATAATTAAGAAATAAACACCCTATTGATTAGAGAAAAACTCTTTATGCTTCATTTACAACTGAATTGGCTTAGTTACGATTGTAAGGTGACTTTTAAGATCCAATTTAAGCTGTCCGAGAAACTATAGGCAATGTCTTAGATTGGAATCTTAAGGAAAAATTCTGATACAAATATTTAGATGTAATTTGCACAATGTATATTTTAAAACTTTATTTACCTTAATATTCAAACCTAAATTCAAATGAATGGGAAAATATGTGTATTACCACATTACCGCAAAAGTTGCTTAAGTTAAATAAAATTATTGCTATATGCTTTATTTGTAACCACCAGTGATAAACAAGCTAAAGCAAGTTGGTGCAAAAAATTGCTTGTTGATCATATTGTCGGTTAAAAGGAGCAATACTCTCAAGGGCAAAAAAACTAAATTCCGCATAATTTAATTTTGCTTCACTGAAAAAAAGGTATTAATACACGATACTTAAACAATCAATCCCCGATGACTTTACTAAACAGTTTCCACCAAAAATAAAAATTGACGTTTAAATATGTTTTGTCACATAGTGACTATAATTTAGTTTATAAAATGAAAATCTAAAATGTTTGCATTTAGTAAATATTAAAAACGTAAACATGTTTAAGCAATACACTATGCATGCAAATGAAATACGAAAATAGAATATGAAAGTATTTTAAGATTTTTCTTCTTTCCTGTTGCGGCGATTATAATGGAAAAGTACAAAGAAATCTTTTTTAGTATAGCTAAAAGGATGTGTGAACATATTTTTAAAGAGGAAATTGCCAAAAATATTACAGTCATCAAAACAGTGCGAAATTAAAATTGCTTTGCATTGCATTGTAATTGTTGACAAGGATTTAAGAAAAAGAATTGAGCACTCACAAAAAAATTTGAAAACAACCTTAACAATACGTTAAGATTTTATTAGCCATAAGTTTTTAAGGGCATTTAAGCTTTTACGAAAAACTTTATGAATTTAGGAAGGAATGAAAACATGATATCAAATACATAAATGTGAAGTCTATTACAATTGTCAAAAAATACAGAAAGATCAGTTAGGTAAAAACAATAAAAGTCCTAATATTATTTGTTATTAAAATTATAATTTCATAATAAATTCAGTTTATTTAATTAGTGTTTATATATCCTTGATAAATAATTAAGCAATATTGAGGAAATGTTATATTACTCTGGCACCTCTTTATCTAGAGCAGGGGTGGCCAAGCTGTTTAATAGTCCGAGCTATTTTTCAAAATTCGAAATTTTAAATACGTGCTTAAAAAAGTTGTTAAAAATTTTTACCGTGATTATATTCATTGAAAACAAATAAATAAAAATACAGAATATGTGTATTGAATTAAAATATTACGACTTAAACTCATATGTATACTTCCCTTGATAATTCTTTGAAATTTGATGAATAATTGATGACAACACTTTCAGTAATTCTTTGAGATGCTGATTAGTTAATACTGAATGGTGTTTGGATTTCATGTATTTTAGGGAGAAATAAAAGGAACTACGTAAGTACGTTATTCCAAATATTGAAATAATTAGGCAAGGAGCCTTTTTCTATTCAGGATACTTCGATTCTTGAAATGTTTTCAGCGAATTACGCAGTGAATTGGTATGAATTGTGGAATTAGAAAATCAACTCTTAAAAGCTCAACAAGACTCAATATTGTCGGAGTTCCATCATTTTAAATGCTTACAAGTTTATCAAGAGGCACATCAAAAGTTTTCATTACGGGTACTAATCTATAATATCGACACAGTCATTTGACTCTTTAAGTGACACTTTATTTAATAATTCTTCTTTAAAACGAAATCAGGTGAAACAAAATGTATGAAAACTGCCAATTGCTGAATATCTGTAATATTTTTCAAGGGCTAAGCGGAATGCAGTGCTGTTAATGAAATCATTTTTTAAATTATATTCAAGAGTTATGCGTCCTTCGGTTGTATGTCTTATCATAGGAATCAGCAAAAAGGTTTTGTGCTATGCTGCATTATTTGTATCTAAAACCTTAAGAACATCTTCCTAATTCTTTCAATGAACTCTTCCTCTCCATATCGGCATTTTGCACTAGCAATACTCTAAGCAATAACAAAATTGGCTTAAGCCACATTATTAGCTTGTTTGCTAAGGGTCATAAGGGTCAGCAAAACTTACTGTTATTTATTTAAATTTGATTTTTAAGAAGCAAATTTATTTGATCTTAATTTGTAATTCGATGGATATTGGTTAGAAAACTGAGTATGATTGGTTTCATAATGTCGACGTAAATTGTTAACGTTATAATTTTTGTGTTATTAAGACAATAACAATGCATTTTAAATGCTACGAAACAAATTATAGTTAACTTAGCAGAAATCGCAAATTGCAAATGATACTCATAGCAATGATACAAATTGTTTCTTCCAAATCACAATGTCAGTTGTCCGTTGCAATGAAAGTTTACAAATTCAAAATCGGTCTGTAGCCGATACGATTATGTCATTTTAATGTTTACTCGCGTTGTTTCTGATAAATCATATTATTTTTAACTTAAACGGAAATAAAATTTGTTACAACGTAGCATTTAGTCTTTCATATTTGTTGTCAGTAATTTAAATGACATTTTGAAACACACATGGAAAGATAATAATCACACACACAGTAAATAAAAGGATCTTATCTTACTATTTTTTTAGTAAGAACAATTTCCCACTATTAAAACTAATATAATTGTCGCACTTCTTGTGTTTCTTTCAATTAGGCACGATGGGGGTCAGTTATGGGTGAAATTGCTACCATTTTTACACACACACACACACACACACACACACACACACACACACACACACACACACACACACACACACACACACACACACACACACACACACACACACACACACACACACACACTTTAAATTATGAATTTCACATGCCTAGAACAATTAAAAGTAAAAATTCTCTTTAGAATATATTTACGTAATATTGACTTGCCTAAACTCTTTTCAAAAATTTATTTTTAACATTAAAGATAAATACAGTTTTGTGTAAAACAGAAAAAATTTTTAAATTTAAAAGTGTATATACAGTTCACGATGAGTAAAACATTTCGAGTGCATTGTTCTTTCAGTTCAAAAGGTGAGACTATATAATTCTTAATTTTGATTTCGTTTGAATTAAAGAAAATATCCACATTCAATTGAAATTTGCAAAAATTTGTTTGGAAAATCATTAGCCTTTTATGATTATTCATTTTTTTGTAATATTTTAAAATTATATCTTGGGCTTTCTATCACTCTTGATATTTAATACAATGCTCAACATTAGTTCCTAAATATATATTTATTCCAAATTAGAATTTTGTCTTCAAATAAAAGTGCTACTTATATTGCATTACATTGCATATGTGATTAAAAGCAATATGCCTGTAAATAAAACATTAGTGTACAACTGAAATGTGAGCAAAAATCATTTCATATTATTTTTTTAATATACATATAATTTGTAAAAAAATATGTTAATTTGAATTCAATTTAGTTGGTCAGTTACACGAATGTATTATAATTAAATGATAAAAAAGATTTTTTGTGTTTTTAATAGATTGTTAAAAGATAGTTTAATAATAGATAGTTTTAAAATATTTACTCACAACTCTTTATTATAATAATTTTTTTAATTTTTATGTAAAGTTATTAAGTGAAACAATTGTTACTGGAAATCAATCAAACATAACATTTTTTTTTCAATAATTATGTCGACTAACTTCTGATTTCTTTTAAAGAAATCTTTTTCGAGAAATTATTGCAACCCTTCCACAGTGAGAGACTGCTAATTATTGCTCAAATAAAATGCTATTCACTTACACAAAGCTACATTAAAAATGTTTGTAAACATGATTCGGAAAAATTCATAAGTTATTTGTGCTGGATAGTTATAAGTATTTGCATTGATTTCATTAGCTTACATTGATTGCTGAATTTCTTTCACAGATATGGAGGCCAATTTAAATTCTACGTTGGGTTATGTCAATGTATTTATTTATATATATTTCTGTTTAGCGATTCATTTTTCACCCTGACACATCGGAAAGTACGGTAGCATGGACGACTTTTTTCTTTAACTAAATCATATGTTCTGCCTTAATTTTAGCTGTTGGTCCATTCTCTGATGCCATTATTTGAATGTATGTTAAAAATAGTTAGTTTCATTAAAAAATATGAGTTGAATAGCATAAACAAACCTAAATGTAATTAAATAAAATATTAAATCATATTTTCGAGATGATTTTTTTTTTGACTAATATGATTTTTCGATCATATTATTGGATTTTTTTTTCTCCAACGGAAATTTATGTTTTCAATTAGTTATAATCAGTTTTAGCACTTAAATACTTTTTCTATATATAAAATTTGAAGACTCGTGTGGTGATTATATAAGCATGTAAATGAATTCATCATTCAAATTTAATTATAGAATCAATATGAAATAATTATTAAATAATATATAAAATGCCAAGACTTTAAAATTAAAGTATAATAAATATTAAAAATATCTAGTTCTGAAACTTCCTTTATAATGATTAATATTCTTTAATATATAAAAATGCATAAATTATATATATATATATATGTGATTTGGAAGATAAAACATTTAGTATAAGTTTCAGAAATATTTTCCATAAGAAAGAGAATTTTCAATGTGAAATTAATTTATGCAGTTAATCAAAAATGTATAATTAACATAATAAATTCAAAATCTTTAAAATTATCTTTTATTTTCACATTAAATGAAGAAACTAAAAGATTCAGCAATTAAATGAAGAAAAATTTTAATTAAATTTACTAAATTGCATAAGAAAGAAATTTAGGAATTTCTAACTACCAGCTTTCTTATATTTTTAATAATATGTTTCTTAGATTTTCAACTCCTATGTATATTTTGTTCACTTAAATTATGAGAAATCGGATTAAACTAAAAGCGCATAAATAAGTTATTTAAATTTTCAAGTATAATAGAAAATAAATTTATGAAGATGAAACTTAATTGTTAATTAACTATTAATAAATTATTATACTTCATTGTAAGAATAAAATTGCCTGATAGTGTTCCTAGGAATTTACTCTTTTTGTTGATAATTTTGAGTTTAGTAAAGTACAACATAGCTTCTTCTTCAGGTAAATTTTATTTTTTCTCCAAAATAGTACTACTTTTTAAATTATAAGTTTGGAACTAGAGAGGAAATTTTATTATAAGCTGGAACTCTTAACCATCATTTATTAACGTAGCTAACAGAAATTAAAAATTTTAAAGAACAAATTGTATAGCTGAATTTAACAACTAATTTTTGAAGAATAATCATCAAGTATTTTGTTGGAATTAAAAAAAATTGTTAAAATTGCTTAAAATGTGGCTCTTTTCCTGGATGAAATCTAAGTAAGTTTTCAATATAAAAATAAAACTGCCGATATAATCCAAATACAACAATTATTGTCCAAAATTAATACAGAAAAGAAATCACAAAAATGAACATATTTCTGATATTTTTTCTGTTGCGAACAGCAGAAGAAAAAAGAGAGTTACAACTCATAGTTATGAATGCATAGCCAAAATGAGAAGAGTTATTAAAATATAAACGAATGTATTTAAAAGAGAGAAGGGAGCATCAGTCACATTTTTAGATTTTTCAAATAAGAAAATCTTTTCAGTTCTGAGAATTTATCTTTTTATTATTTCGAAAATGTAGGAAATTAAGAGACAAAATAACGTAAAAGAAGTAACAATGTTGAAGCTAGAACTTAATTATAATTTCAGCTTAATATTTTTGTTTGTATACACGACAATTTCTAGGGAAACCAATTTTTATCTTAAGTTTAACCTTGACATTTTAAGGAAATGTGGTTCTGAAAACAATAATATTTTTGTAAATTGCTTACGCCTAGTTTGTTTTTCTGTCTAAAAATTGTCCTTTCAAGCTAAGGTCTTATTTAAAGAAAGAAATTTTTAAAGTCGGTTAGATTTTTATATAATTTTATAAATTTTTCTTTATTTCTGACCTTTTAAAATTATGAAGAATTTCATTTAATATAATTATACAATGAAACAAAAACTTATGAAACATTTTGAAGGAATAATTTAGGACACTTGCATAAAATTTAAATTTTTAAATTATCCTATTATAAACTGAAAACAATAGATATATTTACTACATCTGAAGCTTATTTAACAAATTTTATCTTTAACTTAAATGGTTATATTTGCTTTATTTGCTACTTAAAAATTTAAAATTTGACACTAATTTTTGAATGCATTGTATTAATGTATTTATATTATGATATGCATGAAGTAAATGAAAGTAAAATATTTAAAAAGTTTATTACTCATATTAAGGTAATCATTATGTATTTTATAAGTTTTGGAAAAATACGGTTTTTTTTTTTAAAAAGCTTATATGTTCAGTTAGAAAATAAATTTAATTTCTGTCCCATCTAGTTTTTAGGCTTCATTTCATATAATCTAATTTTTTTTTGCATAGAATTTAAAATGGCTCATAAAATTAAATTTTTTGTTTTGTTTTAAATTTACTTTAATGATTATATACGAAAGTACGTTGAAATTAGCATTAATCGTATTTTAAACATAAATTTGGTCCAGTGTGCTTGGGTTATACTCTTAGAGTAAACGGTTCTTCTATATTTATGTTGTGCTTTGTAAGCTGATTTTTAAGCAAATCCTTAGCTTCTTCGGATCAGCATTGTATTTTGGCCACATTTTTTTTTAACCAAAACTACTTTTTCCGGACATACCTTGCTATGGAGATTAATAAGATAGTCTTTTAGAGACTCCACGATTTCATTTTCTGAAGGTTTGATTATGAGGGTGACGTTCCTTTCTTTTTCCGTGCGCATTTTAAGGACTTCACTGTACGTCAATCTTTTAGCAATTTGTAAGGTATATTGATTCAAAATAATTTTATGCTTATCCACTTGTAGATCCTTCATGGCTTGAATACTTTCATTAATCTGATCTACTTTTGCTGAAACATTGTCAACATTGTTGGTCCTCTTCTGCCTTTGTTTTAAGCTGGTTTCTTAGCTGTCCTACAAGAGTGTTGGCTAATGCTTGCTTATTTAATGGGAGACAGTGTTTGCCTCCGGATTTTGTTTCAATAATATTCTCCAGGTCCTCCAATACGTTTATGGTGCTGAAGTTCAAATTGGAAGTACAATCTGTTTCTTAATGAAGTGGGGTAGTTGCAAGTAGTTCACCGTTAACAATGGTGGTTTGGATGGTATTACATGGAATGTTAGGGAATTGTTCATCGCTATTGAGGATTGTTTGATCTGAGATAGAGATTGGACTGCAAGATATCAAGGCTTGATGGTGATGTTAGGGAGGGTACACGAATGTATACTCAAAGTGAATTGAAAATTGATTTAAAATAGTTATAAAATTTCTAGTTGCGAATGTTAATAAAAATTATAAATCACCGTATTTTGATTATGTTGTAGTAATAGGAAATTTTATTTTTTAAAAATGATAAAAGAATTTGTTTGAATAACATTTGAAAATATCTTTATAATATTGCCGTAGAAGTGAGTTCAGTTTCTTTCGATTTTTTTATTGAAATTAAAAGTTCACGATATGCAGGTAGTATATTTATTAAATATAAATTTTACTTAGAAATAAATTTATGATTTCATTGAAAACATACTTAGTATATTATTTTATTTGTTTGGAATCTTAAAATGTAATTATGTTTTAGTTATTTAAATGCGATACACTTTGATAACTTTGTAAGCAAAAATAATGACTTTACTCAAATATTAAAACATGCCAAATGAAATTAGATAATGATATTTAATTTGTTTTATGATATGGAGGAACAATGCTTTGATTGAAAACATAAAAATCTTATTATTTAATAACCACGCAAGCAGATAAATGGACGGTTTGAAACCAATACCATGTAATATTTAATCTTAAAATTAAACACTTAGAAACTATATATATTTATATATATATATATATATATATATATATATATATATATCTATATATATATATATAAATCATGCATGAATGTCCCATATTATACATTACAAATTTAGCTATATTTCTCCCATTTTGTTAAATATATCCAGAACACGCTTTTACTGTTGGCAGAGATTATCAGTGTAGAGATTTTATGGTTGATCCCCCACCCATAAGTAACAAATTAACGCATGAAAAATGAATGATGTAAAATTCTAATTACTTATATATTAATATAAACATTTTTGCAATTAAAATATGAATAATCTCTGTGATCAGGAAATATTTTTCTAATTTTTATATTCTAGTGGATTCTAGAGGCCTAGGTCAATTTCATTGATTTTTATACGTTGGCATTTCTTAATATTTAGTAATATTAATGATGTTCGTTACCAGATTTTTCTAAGCGCAAACTACCTTTTTTATTTAATTTCCCATCGAAGATTTGTTATTCGTTTTTTTTTTTTATATTTGATTCCTCACATGTAACCCTAGTAATAATGCATAAAACAAATCCTATCTTAAGTTTCGCCTTGAAATAATTGTTGTCACTTCAAGGTCCTTTATATTAATCACACACACACACAATGGAACTCACAATAATCTCCATAATCTACTAAACTCTGAACTATATGTTATGACTTATTTCTTTGATAGCTCTTGGTTAATTGTGTATGTTTGTTGTAAGTATAAGCCACAGCAGCATATAACAGCCATTGTAGAATAGTAGCACCGCTTCAATGTTTATGTTTGAAGAAAATCTAAACATTTTATTTAGTTCAGATTTCATCTGAAAAATGTTTTGACTAATTGCAATAAATATAATTGAAAAAAACGAAAGATGCTGTAGCTATTCTCATTATAAACTCTTAGGTTAAATTCGTGTCTCAAATAAATGCTTGCTGATTTTTTTCCTTTCATAATAGCTGATGAAGCGAATTATGAAATTATGAATAATATCATGACTTCTTTACAAGAATGAATTTTCTTCTTTACAGTTTAACAATATGTAAACACAGAATGCTGGTGAAGGAAAATAGTTTTAATATTACAAGGTCATTTTCCTTTCAACAATTTGTTAACTGTTGCTGGCTTTTATATTTTATTAACGGATAATCCTATTTATAAAAAATAATTTTTTCACTGATCTACAAATATTTTCAACTATAAAACCCCATCGTTTAATTAAATTTCGTTAAAACCTTTGATGGTTATATTTTGTCAATATCTAATTAACTCTATTATATTAACAAAAATAATGTAATGTCTTTTACAGAACATAGAAATATTTTAAATCCTTTTAATTTTTAATATCCACATTTCTGCAACTAAAAGGATATAAAAGTTTTTATTCAATAATTCCTTATACATATCAAGAACTAAAATAGGGAGAGGGAATTAAAAGACTTATTACACATTGAGTTCATGTTAATTAATGTAAGTGAGGCAGGAAAAATGTAAAAATTTTATTTTTTGTCTTCAAGATTTTTTTTTATTCTTCAGATACGTCTTTAGGAATGAATTATTATATGATTATCGGAAGATATTGTTACGTTATGGAAGATAATTAAGTTTTCTTTTTAATAATTGCAAACCTTTCAATAAGTCGTAACTATGCCTTACATTAAATTAAAAGTGTGTATTTACGTAAATGAAAGAATGCAAATTGATGATCTCTTATATATATATATATATATATATATATATATATAAATATATATATATATATATATATATATATATATATATATATATATATATATATATATATATAATTATAATAAATATTAATTAAAGTAGTTGTGTATCCTACATTTTTTTATTAATTAAAGTAGTTGTGTATCTATTTTTTTATATATCTATCATATCTAAATAAATATTAATTAAAGTAGTTGTGTATCCTACATTTTTTTATTTTAATTACCAAATATACATTATTTTTAACAACGTAATTTAGCTTTAAGAAAATTTTCGAACACTTCTCTTAGAGCTCTCAGTGTAGGACTTTAGTGTGTATCACGTATCAGTATATCACTTTAATTCAGTAAATCACTTTAGAAATAAAGTGTATGTATTAAATCTCATAAATTTATTTTTAATTTTGTTGTCAATAAAATTCTGTACCACCATAACTTGAATTAAAAATATTATTAATTTTTAAATGATTTTCCTTAATTGCACAAAGAATGTTCCTACAAATTTCTTGTTCATTTGTTTATTTTTCTACTTAACGGTAGCATATATTTTACAAAGATTTAACGAAGCACAAAAATATAATGCTCTTATATTATTATAGTGTCAATTTGAAAAGAATTGTTACTTCTGCCGTCATTTTATGTTGCTAAGTTAAAATATCTAGTTCACTATAATAAAGAATTGTATTAATCACACACATCATATTTCTTTAAGTATGACTTCAGAGAATTAAACGAAATTTCACTTTAAAATTAAATTTGTTTGTACTTCGGAATTCGGGAAATATAAGTTATTATTTTTGTGATATTTAGAAAGCATCGATAAAAATTAAACTCTTTATAAATTTAATTATTTTGTATTTAGCTCATAAATATTGTATATTAATTTTGCAATGTATTCAAATTCAAAATAACTTTATATAGTAAAATGATATAAAAATAATTGTTAAAGGAAAGAAAACTTATTTTGCTTATTTAAATGCAAGTGGGTGTATGATTTGTTTCCTAAACGAAATTTATAGACTATTGATTTATAGAGATTGCATTAATATATTAAAAGTATAATGAAATGATAAGAATGATTACTATCTCAATAAAATATTTTTAATTTAATATATATATTTTAGAAAAATTTCAAAATAATTATCAACTAACTCTCTATTTAATGGCAACTGCTGTATTAAGTTTTGATTAGTAAGTATTTAGGGAAGTAACAAGCTCATTTGAAGGAAATGTTAGGTTTTCTTTGATTATAACAACAATTTAAAAATTTCTTTTACAATAACAACTTAGAGTTCTTTAACTATAACAAAATAGTTAAAAAGTTCTTTGTATATAATAACTATTTAAAAGTTTTTGAAAATAATAACTGTGTTTAAAAAGTTCCTTGAATACAATATGTTTTTAAAAAGCTCTTTGAATATAAAAACTACTTAAAAAGTTCTGTGAATGTAGCAACTGCCTAAAAAGTTTTTTTAATATAACAATTGATTAAAGTTTCTGTTAATCTTTCATTTTATATTTTTTAAATTTCTTTTGAAAAAAACTACAAGTAAATATAAAATGTTCATTATTATGTTTCTAAGGTAAAATGTTTTAAATAAATTATATTTCGTTGCTTAAGATAAGAAGTTCAAAATATGTATTTAAACATCATATAGTATATTTCCTAATGATGAGGCATGTAATTTCATATGCCTATTTTACAGAAATAAGTATTTAAGTGTTTTTTCTTTCTGATAATGTTGCGGTAAATGCTCAAGAACTAAAAAAGATCAAGAACTACACTTGATTACTGCTTAAGGCTATGCTCAAGACATTCTTTAACCTGGAAAAGTAAGAGAGATTACCGTTATTTTTCTTTGATCAGGAAACCACATTTACTATGTTTTTATTGCATTTCTCATCGGAAAGAACGATTTAATTCTTAATTAGTAATTTCTAAGTTACAAATCTGAGAGATTTGTTCTTTGGCTCATTAATATATCTTTTATTTTCTTCATAGATATTTTAGAGTGTGAGTAGAATAATTTTTCATGGATTTATTTCGTGAATGCATTAATATATTATTTTCATTTAAAATGTGGCAATAATCTTTAAGATTTGAGAATCATCGTTTAAGGCTTTTATAGATTAAGTGAATAAAATATATTAAATTTTTACTATAAGAGATAAAATTCAATGCTTAGATTAATGTTGAATTCTTTATAAATTAATAAGTATATAGTGCTAAAACTACTTATTATATTTTATTTTTATCTTTAATTTATAATATATTGTTGCTATAAATATAAACTGATTTTCTAAAATTATGTTTTTAAAATTTAAAATATGTCAACTATTTTATGGCTTATGATAATTCAAAACCGCTAAAATACATTTGACATTAATTTGTATTAAGTTAATTGAGTTTTAATATTTATAAATGCAAATTATTTACTTATATTTATCTTTTCTAATGTTTATAAATAATTAGTTAATTTTATTTTAATAAACCATGTTTCGAAATGTCCTTAAATACTACTTTTTATTTCAAAGGAATTTTAAAATTTTATTTTGAAATTTTAACAATTATTTTAAAATATATTTATAATATCATATTTCAAATCTTAAAACATTTTTTTTACCCATCAGTCTAAATATTCTTGTTACGTCTTAGAAAAGGTAGGATTCAGAAAATGGATATTAATTTTGAATGTTGAACAATATGTTTTGGAGTAAATAAGAATTTTTGATTTTAACAACAGCAAATAATTCTTCAAATTTGCAGATATTTGGATAAACATTGGCTGAATTTGTAAACATTAAATGCGCGTAAAATTATTCTTTTGAATATACTCACATGTAAGAATGATAATAGGAATTGATAAATATATTTTGCAAACTAAAAAGTATTTCCTGTTATAAAAATATCAATAAAAATATAAAAATACCAACTGTTGAACCATGCATTAAATAGAAAAATATAACCTACTAAATTATAATAAAATATAAAAATATTTTCTTAGAGATTAAAGCTCTAAATCATACTAAAATGTAAAAAGATTTTCTTTTACATTCTCTAAATTCTTACAAGTTTCTGAAATTTCTTTACTATACATTCTTTCTTATTATTACTATACTTAAGTAAAAAATAAAAAAGAGTAATAATACTTTTCGTCCCAAAGAAACTGAAGCAGTTTGAATAATTAATGCAAATACAAAATTGATGTGAACTTTAAACAAAGATTTATTTTTATTTTGATGGGAAAATCAAAAGAAAGCATTCTTTCATATAAAATTACTCAAAGTAATAAGTCGCTCATAATAAAAGCGTAACTAATTCAATCATCAACATTTATCTGAATAAATAATAATTCTCCTCAGTTTCAAAATTATTTACGTATGTGCCTAGAGCTAGAAATGTATAAATAACTATTCTCACTATGCACAGATACGTCTTTTCCACTTCATACAATAAATGTTTGGCCCCAAACATATAGCTAATTAATGAGGTATTCAAATATGTCTTCAGAAAGATAAATATAGTAATATTTATTTTGCCTGAAGCATTTGACTTTTATGCAGTCGGTAACAATAATGTGCTTGCCAAAAATGTACTGGAATTAAAAAGATGACTCTGGAGAAATGTATTTCTTTTCATTTCAACCAAAGTTTAATTAATATTTGGAAGTTTCATAAAGTTCTTTTTATAACATCAGTAAATAAACATCACTCTAGCAACCGAAAATTCTTCACAAGTTACAGTTATGTTAATTTATTGAAATTAAAATATTTTATTTATTTTTTCCAAATCTTGAAGCAATTATTTAACGTTTGCAGTATAAAAAATATACCTTAATGCAATTGTTTATAAAGCATGTAAGTGATTTATGCAAATATAACTGCAAATACAGACGTTTTTGGAATGTAATACAAATTATCAAATAAATTGCGAATTCTTTTATTTTACTGAAGTAAAATAATTCAAAATAATAAGACAAAAAATATACGACATTTCAAATTTCAGAACAAAGAATCAAAATGTTAGAAGTAAATATTTTGGTGCATGATCAAACGAGAGATTTCCATCTCCTTCAAGAAGGAAACTTAGCATCATAGGATGAACCTGGTTATCGAAACTTTATCTCCAAATTGATTGATAAATCACTTCCATTCTTGACAGTTGGAAGGAGATAATCAGTATAATATACGTATTTGTAAGTGTTATCCAAACGTACAACCAGCTTCTTGTAAGTGAAAAATGTAAAAGAAGATTCACCTGTCCATACTGCTTTCTTCAACTCATTAATAGATCAGATTTTATGAGGGTGAGTTGATTTTAGAAGACTCTTGGTATTAATATCTCAGACATGTAGCTTTGGAATTGCAATTCTGCTGTAAATGTTCTTTTTTTTTTTATAAAAGTGTCTTATAGTTTCAATCTTAGACACTGCATAATCTAGATGGTGATTGAGCTCTGAAGTCATTTTTGCAGCTGTTGATTACATTTACGACTTTACAACTGACTTCAATAATCGAAATGTCTTTCACTAAGTCTCCGACTACTTTTTCACTTTGATGCGTTGTGATGACTTTAGACAATCTACCTTTAGAAACTCCAGAAAGTTTGGATTTTTTGCTCGCATTTATTCTATTTATATAGACGTGGGCGTCAACAATTTTAATTTTTTAAAAATCTCAAAATTCAGAAATTTTAAGTTTTTAGGAAACAAACAAATTAAAAGATTTCCAGAAGGTATATTATCTTTTCACTTTTCGTTTACGAAGTGTCGGCCTGCGGAGCAGTTCTTCACTTCTTCATCTGGGATAAGTCCTTGAAGGAAGACATTGTGGTATTTGACAGGGAACGCTAGACTTGAAGCTTGAGGAATCGAGTCTTGGTGGTGAGAGCCAATCAGCAGGGAGCTGAGGGGTGGAGCAATGAGTTGATAATTTTTATTCTGTTCGAAAATAGAGGAAATAATATAATTGAAACAAAATTGTTATATACAGTGAAAATAAAAAACAAGAATTAATCCTGAATAAATGAAGTGTAATATGAGGTTATATACTCTATATATAAAGATTTTATATTAAATATATTCATCTAAATAATGTCTGGCGATTGGCTTATGTTTACAGTCTTCTATAAGATACTCATAGCGAAAGATTTGATTAAATGCACCATCTGTGCAGTTAATTCCTTTATCAAAGAATTTTTTTATTTAGGTTAGCAATATGCTCTAGAATATCAATAATTTTCGGATCTTTCGAAATGTTTTTATCTCGAATATAGTAGGGCGCCTTCAAAAATTTTCTAAGTATTTTATGTTGAAACACTTTAAGTTTGTGTTTGTCTCTTGATGTAATAGTATTCCACACAGGTGAAGCCTAAGTGATGATTGGTCTTAACATTGTATGGTAGAACAGTCTCTTGAGTTTTAGTGCTAAATTTTGAGTTTTTTCCAATTAAGTTGAATCGGCATCTATAAGCTTGAATGGCTTTTTTAATCACGTCATTAATATGTGAATTCCAGGAAAGTTGAGTAGTAAATGTTATTCCAAGATATTTTGTGGTTTTAACCTCCCGAAGGATTTTATCGAATAAGGAGATTTTATTATGTTGAAGTAATTTAATTTTCTTTCTTTTTTTCTGTTAATTACTGTAAGGTGGGATTTATCAGCATTTATATTTATTCTTCATTTACTGTACCAGTTTTCGATGTTAATTAACGCATTTTGAAATTTATGAATACAATTTTTCGGCCTCATGGAATCAGCTATAACAGCAGTGTCATCTGCGAATGAAGCAATTTGAATTGAGTAATTGCCTAAACCGGGGAAGTCATGGGTGAAAAATGGGTATAAGATTAGGCCCAGGATGCTACCTTGGGGGATTTCAGCTTTGATGTACAGAGTAATAGAGTTTTCATTATTGTATTTAATATGGAAGAAGCGATGAGTTAGATATAAGGTAATGAGTAATATTATATCAGTGTTTATGTTGAGTTTTAGGAGTTTATAAAGTAGGCCTTCGTGCCATACTTTATCAAAAGCTTTTGTTACGTCGAGCATGACCAATAATGTAAGCTGTATGCACATTGCGATGAATATTTTGACCAATAATCTCAGTAATTCTTACGAGTTGCTTAACAGCTGATAAGTTGTTTCTAAAGCCATATTGTTGTTTCGGAATTAGGTGTGAAGATAACATTTAATTCTATTATAAATTATTTTTTCAAATATTTTCCCAAAACTGGGAGCAGGCTGATAGTTTTGTAATTTTCAGGTACTCTGGGATCTTTTCAAGTCTTTGGGAAAAGAATTATGGTAGCAGTTTTCCAGATTGTAGGAAAATATGATATTTTAAGGCAGTTATTATAAATATTAATGAGTTTGCGAATAAAGTCCAATGGTAAACATTTGACCATATTGTTGGCAATATTGTCTTCTCCTGGGGCTTTTTTGGTGTTTAGATTTATAATAATTTTAATTATTTCAACATCATTCGTTAATGTAATGGTATTATGAGGAATATTAGCTTGCATATAGTTATGAATAAATGAATTAATACCATTGGAGAAGGACTCATCTGGGACTTAGTTTGGTTGAAATTGTAGAAATATGGTATTAGCAAAGTTGTTCAGTTTTTCAGTTTGTATAAGCTGGTCCGTTTTGGTCATTAATGCACTGATTAGTTGTTGTTTTTCTTCTTAATTGTTTTGCAAATTTCTATATAGAGTTGTTTTCTGTGCTAAGATTTTTTTTTTATCTTGCCATTGTTTAGTCCTGTAGCCTGTGCAGAGTTTTTTAATTTTCTAAATAAGCTTGTTGACTGTAGTTTTCACTCGTGGGTTCAAGGTTTTATGAGATTGCTTCCTGATTTGATTTCTTTCTTTTAAGATTTATCTTATGTTATTTGGTAATTTTAAGTAATTTTCATGGCATTTAATTTTATGGGTAGCTATTTCTGTTGCATGATTGATATTTTCATTGAATAAATTTATATCATTATTTTTAATTTCTTGATTATTATTACTATTGGGTTGATTATTGTTGATTAATGATTGATTATCTTTGTTAACTTGATCTTGAAGAATATTATAATAGAGTTGCCAGTTGGTTCTGAATAAAAATTTATTTGCAATACCTTTCTTTATTTCCAGGCAGCCAAGAACAGGAAAGTGATCAGAAGAGAGATCATAGATAGTCTGTGCTGATAGTGGGTAGCTGGTATTTGTAAGAAAAATGTCCAAGATGTCTCCTTGGTGTGTATAATGGAAGTGTGTAGGTTCGATTGGGGCAATAATTTTAAAATTATGATTTTGAGCTATTTCTAATAATTTAGTTTCATTTTATAAGTAGTGTTGCATCCCCAGGAGATGTTCATGCTGTTAAAGTCACCTCCAGCAATAGTAGGAATATTTGCAGGTAGATGTTTCATAATTTCTTGGTCTTGTAAATTATGCTTAGGTCTGTTGTAATTTGGAATTTCAGATTATTTTCCAGGTTGATGATGACTGAAGTTTATACAAAAACGTCTCTTACTTTGCTACTATACAGTGTGGAATTAAAAGATTTTTTGATAATAATTGCAGTTCCTCCTCCACGATGATGTGTCCCGTCAGTACGATATACGTTATAGTTTTGGTACATAAGACTCATATTTGTTCTTAAGTGGGTTTCTATGATTATGGCAATGTCTGTATTGTGTACATCTAGAAAGTTCATGAATTCAGTAATTTTAGGTTTTAGGCTACATGCGTTCCAATTCACAATTTGAATAGATGAAAAATTTAAGCTTTTAATTGTCATTGTTGGTTGAGAAAGATTTACAGAAAGTTAATATAACCAGAATATATACATTCCGATTTATGAAAGAAACTGGTAGCTATTATTAGATTTTAATGCTTACGAAGTGCATTAACAATGTTACTTTCACGTTTAATGTTTTTATTATTTTAATAAACACATATATTCACAAATATACAAAATAGATTTGTATATATTTATTTTTTCTTAGTCAGTCTGAATCTATAAATGAGAGAAGTGTAGTTTTAAATAAAAATTAATTTACTAAATGTATACATCACGTTAAGACTATTCAGAAAAATGATAAAACTATGTTAATTTTGTAGGTATATATTACAATTCAATATTTATATAGGTTTCTCACGAAGTTTAACACTAATTTTTAGGTAATTTTTGTAATGTACCCTCCGTTATTTTACTAACACTAAAAATATGTCAACTGCAAAGTCAAGATTTCTTACATTCATTCATTTTTATATAAACATAGAGTGCCTAATTTTAAATTTTCCGTAGCATGAAACTATTTGTTCTAGTTTGTAATTTAATTTAATTTGTTAAATGAAAATAAATATATTACTAAACTAATAGCTAGAGAAAATAAGAAATTGCATTTCCTCATATTATATCTATACGAGATAAATTAAACGCTTTTCTGCTTTCAATGTGTGTAAAACAAAACAAAACAACATTTATAATATTTATAATCTTGATATTGTTCTTTATTAAGATTCCTAACACTGTTACTTACAGCAGCACATCATTGTTTCATTCACAAAAATATAAATTATAATTTATGAATTTTTGTTGGTACACGATAATTTCCACATATACTGTTTTTTCTAGAACAAATTATAACTTGCATTCTAAATGTCATTAATAAAAAATAGGTTTTAAAGTGAGATATTAAAACAAAAATTTTTGAATATTACTTAAATCTAATAATTAGAAAAATATATATTAAAGTTGATACAAATCTTACACTCGTAAAAGAGAACAGTTAAACACATATTATTAACCATAAATTGGCTGTTTCTTTCATTCCAGTTGAGATCATGACTAAATCACTTTATTACATTTCTCGTTGGCTTAAAATATCCATGTCATCAAATAATGTTTCATCTACGTCACACATATTTAATTACGACATTATATTGAGACAGCGTCGTAAATCCGACTTGTCGATGAATTTGCTGCCAAGCTACAAATCGTATTCTTTGGGCCGCAGCAAACAAGGTAAATTTCACCATCGAATGTCTGAGTATAGTCGGCGATGAAAAAAATATATTCATGATTTTTACCAGTAATAAAGGAGTATTCTTTAATTATATTTTTTCCCGTTTGTGTAAAATTTTCAAAATCATGAAAATGATCTGTTGTTTTAAATAATTTGTTTTCAAAATTTTAAATCTTCAGCGATATTGCTTCAAAAATGTCCTGAAATTGTTATCTTTTCTAATTTGTGTCTTTAACCGATTCACACACAAGTTTAGTTTTCTTGAATGGCTCTCCGGTACACCAACTTCCGTTGTTCCCGACTCACCAACACTTCTTCTGTCATTCCACATTATATTTTTTCTTTCTATTTCTTTTTCTTAATTTTTCATTTGATGAACATTCTGTGTGTAAAACATTGATCGTTACAGGCATCGAAAACCATAATTCCAGAAATCGTTTCGGATCACTTGAGTCAAATGCCCTTAACAATAGTCGAATTGATTTTTACATGGCATCTATATCAAATAATAACGATTCTATGCAATGGCTTCAACTCGTTGGAATCAAAATTTAAAAATATTGTTGAAGAGTTCATTTTGTTAATAAAACGATTTATTATATAAAGACCGAAGCATCGATTGAGGATACATTTTGTATCCAATTAAGCTTTTAACACGCAAACAAGAAAACAGAAGAAAAGGCAAAAATAAACAGAGAAGGCAAAACATCAATTTAATAGCTAGTTTAAATCGACAAGGACGCTTTAAATTTTTTCTATTTTTTATCTTCTTCTTTTCATTCAATATAATGAAACTATTAAGTAATATATTTTAAAGTAGAAATCCAAAAATTCATTTCTAAAAACAAAAAGAATGTTTAAAATTAATTTGAAATTTCAACATCCTATCTTGAAATCTAGAAATTACGTTTAAAACTTCATAAAACCTTTGATTAAATGCCACGGATAAAAATGTATGTTAAATTATACATTATTTATTTGATGCATTCGATGTCAGAAACATATTCTAGTGATTAATTTCATAGAAATAACAAGAAAATTGGCATAAAATTTTCCTTTTATTATATTTTTCTCTTTTTATTTATTATTCGATATTGCTCAAAACAATCATTAACATTTTTACACGAGAATGTAATATATTCAAATCATTTTTGGAATCTATAAATTAGTATCTTTTAAATTGATGAAAGAGAGAGAGAGAGAGAGAGAAAAGAGAGAAAGAGAGAGAGAGAAGAGAGAAAGAGAGAGAGAGAAAGAGAGAGAGAGAAAGAGAGAGAGAAGAGAGAAAGAGAGAGAGAGAAGAGAGAAAGAGAGAGAGAAAGAGAGAGAGAAGAGAGAAAGAGAAGAGAGAGAGAAAGAGAGAGAGAAGAGAGAGAATTATTATAAATTAAACAAGTTAGTTTTATTTTTTCATAAACAAGGGAATTCTATTTATTTAAAGGCACTTGAGGATTTTTTTCCGATTTTCCGGTTATATTTTTATACCAGTGGCTTTCAATTATGATCGTTGATATATAAGTGGTGCCATTGAAAAAACTTTTAAAATATTACCAATTTTTATTTCCCATAATATTTAAGCTTTTTTTACTTTATTATCACTTGAAAACTATACATAATAATTTAAAAGAACCGACAATTTAACATTAAAATGCTATAAACTACTGTATTCTCCTTTTATTAGCAAAACAGCAAAACTCCTCGGTTATGGTGAGGCGCATTTAAAAAATAAAACTCATATCTGTAACAAATTCATCTACGATAAAATTTATCAACCTAAAGTAATAAGCATCCTGATCTCACATCTATCCTATTTATTTCATTAAAGTAATTTGCAGTCTTTAATAAAATATGTATTGCGATCAAGTAAAATATTACTGTAAATTTTCAAATAACGATGAATTTATTGAATAAGTATTTAAAACTGTAATTATTTCTGACACATATCCTATTTTTCAAAAAAATTGGATGCAAATTTCTACTTAATAAATCTATTTTACAATGTATATATGCACACACACACACACACATATAAAGTATTAAGAAAAAATATAAAATACTATTAATTCAAATTAATAAACTTTAAGTATTGATGGTATGAGTTTTTCTTGAAAGAGAGACTGTATTCAAGAGCTATTATAACATAATTTGATTATAATGGGAAATTATCAGACTTGTGGTCGTTAAAACGCTAAAATAATTGCCGATACAAAATTCAGGAAATTTTTATGCATGTGCAGTATCTCAAATATCATATTTTTATTAGCATCACAATTAAAAAAAAATCACCGAAACACTGCAATTTCCGTGTTTTGGAATATCCGTAGTTATTATTATTTAACTCTACAGATATTATTAGATAGGTTATAAACTACATATTATTATTTACGTTGAAAATTTGACATTCCCATTGCAGGCTTGAGTTAGACAAGACTTATTTCAATATATTTGAAAACCTTATATTTTCCTTTATTTTCTTCTTACAAAATGAAGAGTTGATGTATAAGACTCAGGAATTTTTAATTAATTGATACTCTTTTCTACTAAAAATAAACATACAAAAGTTAGTTACTTAGTTTGAATGTTGATTCATATCTTCTTTTTCCAATTTTTTGTGACACATTTTGGTAGTATTGTAAGCAATAGCTTAAAGAAAATTGATTGTGTAATCGATCATTTAATTATCGGACAAGACAGTATGCAGACTAAAATTTTGCCAAAGTCATTTCCTAAAATGGAATAGATGATAACCTGGTCCGTTGTTTTCTAATGATACTATTGCTCCGACACTTGTTTGCTAAGCAAATTACCAATTGCTATTCCTGTATCTCTGTATTTTCTGGATATGGTTGGTATAAGCTTTTGATACAAATACATTTAAATAAACTAATACATTATATCATCTAAGTATTGAAAAGTTGAACAACATATGGTGCTTCTTTGCACTTATGTGAAAAGTCAATTCATATTTGAATGAGCAGTATTTTAGTCTTCAATTGAATAATTTATGAATTGGACTATCGCTTTGGATGTTCAATTTACAAAATATTGAATAGTAGATGATGTTTATAGTTGTTTCAAAACTTTTTTAGATCATTTCAAATGGACCAGGCGTCTATAAGCAAAGTGGTTATAATAATGAACTACCTATCAAATTTAAACGTGAAAAGCAGCAATCTAGATAAGTTAGGATATTTTCTTGTGCACAGAACCCAGTGATTTGAAATCTTTCAATTATGAATAATCCTAATAAACAACGTTATTACAACGTCTTAAACATGATTAGCTATTTCTTTATTGTTTCCTGTGAAATAGTTTTTCTAAACTGAACAGTTTTTCCATTTAACATGGAGAAGATCTAAAGTACAGTAAAAATAGAGAACTATTTTTACTGTACTTTAGAACTCTTACAGTAAAAATAGAGAAGCTCTAAAGTACAGTAGATGAGCTCTAAATAGTGATACTCAAATGACTTATGCACATTCTACATTTATTATTAGCTTTTTAAAGTAGTTTTATTAGATAGCGAATTGTGTTCGTAAGTAACTTTGTTTTAATATTTTGACAGAATATCATTTTAAGTTCACTTACTAAATTTGATATCATTCTGCACATTTTATTTGGATGCCATTTATTCTGAATTTTATTTGGATGTAATAAATATTCTTTATGTAATACATCTAAAATTATGCCTACATATTTGTAATAAAGGAAAAAAAGAGAATTGTTGCATTTTATTAGTTGTTAAATTATTGCTTAAAGAAATATTTTGTCACTAATTAACAATGTGTAAAAATATTTAGAAATTATCGGTTGTACCTTAAGATTCAGAGAAAAGTGACAAGAAATGAAATTGTAGAACTGGAGAAATCAGCGATAGCGTTACATATTGTCAAGGTGAAGCAAATATAGCTTTATTTTGAATTTTAAATTTCGTAAATATTTTGAAATGTAGACTTAAAATTCACTAGTTTCACTTGAACTGCACTTTAGCTTATATTTATTTAGTTTTCACAACAATATCAAAGTTAATATTTATTTCTTAAATTGTTAAATGATAAACATAAGTAAAACAGAAGAGAAATGATGACTTTTGTATAATTTTTGTTTTGGAAGGAAAATTGGAAGACATTTTGTATGCTTTTATGAGTGATTTGAAACCAAATATGTTTATTTTATTTACGTCTCTTTTAATGTGATTAATATTTTTTTGTATAAGGCAGATTTATGGGATAAATTTTTATACATATAATATTTAAAATTGGTTTAAAACATCTTTTCTAGTCTGCCATATTTCATAAATCAAATTCGCCTTGTTTTTTCTTCTGCTACATTTATCTTCTAGATAGATGTAGCAGATACATTCTTCTTCTAGGGTCCTAGGAACAAAAAATTGGAGGAGTTTGGCTGCCAGTAGAGGTGGCTAGAAGAAACTTGTTCAGAAGGACTTGGCCCATTCTTGGCTGGCGCGCCATGAATGAATGAATGATGATGATATTTATCTTCTAATAACAATATTATAACTGAGCCTAAATTATTTTGTATACTTTTATATTCCGCATGGCTGATACATGTATTGTTGAACTTTAAAAGGATTGAATAAAATGGCTTTATAAATATATTTTAAGAAACAATATAATAAAAATTTGGTCCTTAAGAAAAACAGTATTGATAAATAATCTCTCTCAGTGGTTTTTAAAACCATTCTATTTAATTTATTTATTCAATAAATATTATCAAACAGTTATCTTCTTAATTTTTTGTTTTAATTAATAAAATAATTGACTTTTAGTAAATTTGTTCTGATAAATTGAATTTTTACTTTATTCATAGATTTCATAACAACTTTTTTTGTATTATTACTCGAGGGTATGCCATAAAGTAAATTTTTATATATATTTATTTTAAGAACTTTAAATACTTAATGAAGAAATTTCTGAAAACAAAATAATACATAGAAATGCACATTATAAATTTAAGTGCACATTATAATTTAAATACGCTTTATAATTAACACACACACACACACACACACACACACACACACACACACACACACACACACACACACACACACACACACACACACACACACAAGTGCTCAAGGCTAGAACAAGTCTGGATATTATCAAATTTATATCAGTTCGGGATTCGGGATTGGGATGCAGAAACTGGTACACTTCGCACGAAATACATCTCCCTTGTTAAACCAATACTAGAGTATGG
Source organism: Latrodectus elegans (assembly GCA_030067965.1). Taxonomy (NCBI): domain Eukaryota; kingdom Metazoa; phylum Arthropoda; class Arachnida; order Araneae; family Theridiidae; genus Latrodectus; species Latrodectus elegans. Next base: position 32,598,341 of record CM057813.1, read on the forward strand.
TTTTCCTATATATTCCTGTGTTTCCAAGACCAGTCTGAATAGGCTTGAGAGCGTGTAGCACAGCGCAGCTAGAGTCATCACAAGGCTGCATCATGGTTGTCCAAATGAAATTGTGAGTTATGAAAATAATTTGCCGCTTCTTTTTCAGAGAAAATTTCAATGTCTTGCAAAATAATATAACAAGCTAATTAGCTATAATCAGCAGCACAGAACTTCTAGCTACCTCCTAGATTGGACCAGCAACTAAAGACTAAAGAAACACAGCCCCTTTTCCTATGCAAGGACACTAAATCTCCCTTCTTCGAATGTAAAGGGTCACTCATTGAAACCACTGGGAGTTGGGTTTGAACATGATGGAATATACTTCCATGAAGAACTCCTAACAACTGTGATAAAAAACTCAGAGATTCTGGCTCTCGTTAAGCAACTGGCACTCGAAACAATCCGGAATATCGCTCCATGCTCTTTTAAAATCTACACAGATGATAGCAAAAGTGTGGGAGGGGGAGTCTTGGGCAGAGGGGTGTACATAAACAAGTCTCCGGAGAACTAGAATTTAAAATAAGAAACCCAGATAATTGTTCCGTGTTTAGATCAGAGCTAATAACCAGTAGAAGTGGTTTACAGTATGCAATAGAGATGGAGGATCAAGTAAGGGATATCTGAATATTGACTGACAGTCGTGCTTCAATCCAGTAGTTTTGAAATTGTATCACTGTCGTAGATCAAAATAGCCTGGACATACTAAATCTTCTTGAGAGACTGTCACACGAACACACAATGATTTTCCAATAGATCCCTTTACACGAGGGAGTAGGGGGGAATGAAAGAGTGGATTTCTTGATCAGATCGGCATCAGAGGAGGCCAGGAGGAGAGCTCACATCTAGTGAGATTTCTTCCCTGGCGATAAATGAATTCAATAAGCCTATGAAAATTCCTCCCAACCATCCATGGTACTTCGCCAAAAGACAGGGTGATCATAGAGCAAGATCTTATCAAATTGCATTTTCCGGCTATTTGAGTGTGCACACGAGAGGAATCACCTTTCAGCGGGGGTAGAGGACATTTCCTGACTGTCCTTGGTGTTCCATCAATATGTCCTCTCCTGGACATATCGTATCGTGCCTAAATTTTAAAGAAGACGATGTCCTTTGGGACCCATCACATGTTTTAGACATTTTAGATATTTTTGGCTTTATGGGATTTGTCTAGCCTAGCTAAACAATCTGAGATAAGAAACAACAGCAACTAACTTTTGAACATCCAAGAATTTTCAAAACAATCTTTTGGTATTCTTCAAGTGATACGTTTTCATCATCCTTCTGATCTTATTTTTCCTGCTTTTGAGATTTTTTCTTTTTATGATTTTACCTCTCTTCTCCAATCTAGGGTCTCACTCATAATTTATTTTCCTATATCATTAGCGCTAACTGCTGAGCATCCAGGGATTTTCAAAAGAAAGTTTTTGAATTCCTCAAGGGATACATCATTATCATCTTCATTTTTCTCTTATATTTTTCTTGTTTTTGAGTTTTTTTTTCTTTTCCTCGCTTTACTTCTCTTCTTCGGTCTAATTTATTTTCATGAAAGTGATACAGATAATCAGCGGATGATTGTGATTCTACTGTATAACTTTTATAAACACATATCCTTAACGATATTGCATACAAGATATTTTCTATCATTCAATATCCATTACTTATATTCTTCTTAGTTTACTAAGGGATCAGGGAGAACAATGTTTAGTTACAATGCGTTCTAAATACTCTCGGGTCTTCAAGCAGTCATTTAAACTCATGAACCCATCTTTTCGATGGCATATTGACTTAATATCAATTCTCAATAAGTAACAGTTGCATTCTTCAGAAAATAGCAAGGGACATTGTTGATTTGAAATTAAAGTATAGAAATCGGAATTTAAATAAAAATAGTTCATTTCTATTAAGTACATATCTGTTATTGTTGTTTCAAGCCAAGTGGGCTAGTAATATGGAGTGTGCTGCTCCGCTTACCGTAATTTGGTGGGTTACCGTACCGTAATTTGATGTGGAATCCAATTTCCTTAGTACACACATGCCATAGGTACTCGTTTATAGGATAGGCAACCATTCATAATTCATTCACACAAGGCATGGACAAAGGCAGGGAAGAGAGAGAGAGAGAGTACATCCATGCTCTAACCGGGATTCGAACCCAGGATCTGCCTGACGCACGTTAACCACTAGACAGGATGAGCAGCTAAAAAATACTAAAACAATATTTTTAAAAGTAAATTAAAGTAAAAATTTTACTGAAAGTTATGATTCGTTTAGATTTCAAATATAATAATTGATTATGATATATTGTTATTTATTGAATTGATTAATACAAGATTTCCGTTTACATAGATTAATAAATAATTATATTTTCATGTTTTTTCTTGTTAAAACTTATTCTGGTAAAAAAACAGGAATTAAATTAGCTTGTTAAACCAACAATAAATTTCTATTATATATTAGAACAATGTAAGTATATCAAACATCGCTCTTTCATATTATAATTACTAAAATATGGATATTTATATTTTAACTAACTCGATAATATACACGTTCCGAAGATTAAACATATAACGAATAGTTTGTACATTTTTGCAATTTTTCAGTGGTTTGTAAATGGATATGATAATTAAATATTATATATGCCTTTAATTATTTAGCTGAAGTTAAGAAAATTTTATTGCTAGGAAAAAATTAAATCCTTTAAATTCATATCCTCGTTTTACAAAATATGTCCTCGTTAAATTTTGTACTTTAAAAAAAATGAAGAGTTTTAAATTTAATAAATTATAACTCGATTCTTTTTACTAAAATTCTTTTTATGAAATATTTAAAAAAATAATTTTTTCCTGCATTATATATTGTTTGTGAATACAATTTCAGTAGTCATTTTTGTAAAATATTTCAAGATTTCAGCAATAGATACTAGAGAAAATAAAATTGACGTAAAATGATAGAACTTTAAAAAAAATCCCAATTCACGCAAACAATTTCTATTGCAATAAATATATTGATACAATGAACTAAATCTTTTTATTATTATCTACTGTTCTATTGAAGAGATTGAAGACACTGTCCTTTCCGAGAAACGTATTTTAACGTTTCTCAATTCGCATTTCATATCCTTTTCTAAAAGTAAGAGTATTATTGGATTCCGAATTTTATGGTTGGGCAAGAAGATCATGCGCCCTGCAATATTTTAGATCATGAATCATGGTGTTTCACAGAAGTTGTCTTAAAAAATATATGCCAATGTTTTATTGCATGCTGCTGTATTGTTATGTCGACAAATTATAGGTTATCTTTGTATTTATTTTCAAATCTTTATTCTTGCTGAATGACATAGGGTCATAAAATCTAGAAAGCTCGATTTATGTTTCACGAAAGATGGTAAAGTTTTTTTTTAAATTTGAAGCGTTGAAAAATATTAATTTTATTTTTGATGTGTTATCTCAGGTTGCATGGCAGGATATATAGAAATTAAATAAATTTTTTTATGATATTAATCTGTAGAGGAATATATAAAAAAGAGGCTGAAGACTTATCAAATCGAAAATTTACACCTATATCCCACATCTAAGGAAAAGTCACTGTAAATGTAATTTCACTGATAGATATGCATTAATCATAGTATATTCTTCTTAAAAATATTTTTTTCTTATGTATTTTTACTTTTAGAATTTGTATTAAAAGTTACTTATTTATAAGTCTGCACATATGTGCATGAGTGTATCTTTTCTTTTGATAAAATATTACACTTGAAAAGAATATTTATAAATTTAGTATTAATAATTAATAAATTCAGTAGAAATTAAGATCATTATCATAACAGTATAAAAACGATTCGCATATGCTGCAAAACAATTTTTAATTCTTTTAAAGTGTGAACTATTACTTAATATATATGTGAATCTTTTTTAAATAATTTATATTAATATTAAATAATTCAGACTTGAAGTTAGAAATTATTAGGACTTAACACTATATATTTCACAGGATTATAAGGATTTACCTCAATGTTTTCATCTGGATACATTTTGTTAAGCACTGAAATTAAATTAAATAATGACTTCATTACACTATATGATTATTAAAAAAATGTAGCTTTGCTGGGAAGTTAATTAAATAAATAAACAAATTAATCATATGCATTTAATGGGATAGGTATATTAAATTCATATCATACATCATTATATTATGATCTAAAGTGTAGTTTTGAAGGAAAAAGCAAACAAAATTATATATTTAATTACAACAGAAAAAATTAAACCGATCCCATATCACTGATAAGTTTAATATGAATGTGAATTTGTCATATTTTTTACAATAGTTTATTAGTTTTACAGGAAAGAAATCTCTAAAAGGCGAAATCGATTCATGGTCTACTATTATTCATCTTTTTTATATAAAATTGGAATGGAAAATTGGCAAAAAATATCCTTCCTAAAATTGTTAAACTTTCATAACATACTATTCTTTTCAAAATTTTACTAAATCACATAAAATCGTTGTATTGAAAGTAGGAAAATACTAAAGTTATTTTATGTGATAAGGGACAAAAAGCTCTTATGGAATTGAATTTTTTAATCAATTTCATATTTTTATAACAATGAATTATAAGATGAATGAAGTATACACGCTTATATTAAAAAATTAGTTGCTTTTTCAAAAATATGTGCATATTTAAAATTTAAATTGAGAACGAAAAATATATTCCATTTTTATAAATTTCAAAACAAAACTTTTTTAGTTTTATTTGTTTTTCACTCATATATATTTTAAATGTGACAATCAATACTAATACATCAACATTGAAATAGTATTTGAAGATTTCCCATTTTTCAATATTATTAATTTTTATATGCTCATGAGATCTTCTTGTAAAAGTTCATGGCTATAATCTTATTCCCCCAAAATATTACAAAAATTTAAATTGGAAGTATGTTGAAATCATCAAAACTACTTTTAATATAAAAGCAAATCTGAAATTGTATCCGTTTTCTAAAATCTCCAGAAATTTTTCAGAAAAATAACTAAAATTCTCCAAATCTGTTTTTTTTGATAAAAAAGCAATCACAAATAATTGAATTTAGTTGATACGAATTATATTAAAGTTTATATTGATTTTATATATTCCATTATGAACGTTATTTGTAAATGTTATTTCATTATAAATGTTGATTTTATTCCATTGTAAAGCGTTTCAATTTTAAAAATAAAATGTGAATATTTGTTATTTAAAGTAGAAATGAGGCCAAAAAACATCGCTCTTTTTTACCTAGTTTTCCATTTATCATTTTCTAGGAGAAACTCTATTTATCAAATAAATATTTTGAAGATTTTAAATTAAGATTTTTTAAGCCGAACATCAAAATTCATTTATTTAGATTTAAAAATGTAGAGAGAATGAACAAATATTGAAGTCGAAGTAATAATGGCTCTTAAATATGGAGATTTTTTCCACAATCAACCTTAATATTTTTCATCATAAAAAATGAAGGCACCAGATCAGTGATTCTCAACTTCTGGGTAGCAAACCCATAGGGAGTGTGAGCACACAAAAAAGGGGGCGAAAATATCCAAGAGAAAATGTTATTTAAAAGTTAATTTATTGACTGAAAAGCACATACACATACGAAACAAAATACATTTTGACATAAATTTTAATAATTAATTTATTAAATTTAATTAATAAATAAATCCCAGCCTTTTATTATTTCACTAAATTTAGTAAGTTTTGACTAAGAAAATACTGAAATTATTATAAATTTCATAGTTATTTGTATCTGTATTCAAGTTTCACAAAGGAAAGTTTAATTTTAAAAATAAACGTCCTCCATTTTTTTCCTATATTTATCTGTGATCTATATTTTGACTTCAAAGAAGCCATCACAGAAAATCCACTTTCACAAAGAAGGGTATTAAAAATAGTAAAAGAATGCGAAACACCCTTTGTGTGTTGTTTTTAATACATAAAACTTATCATTTACTCCTGTACAATATTCAAAGATTGATTTATTGCTAAATTATCTTTTTACCATTGATGTTAGTAATTTGAGAATTATTAATTAATACACAATATTAGAAACAAAATTTCTGTGTTTTAATTACAACATTTAATAGAATTTTGATTATTTGAAATGCAATAAATATATGCATGAGATGATTAATTGTTTTCAACCACCTGAAACACATTGTTAAAAAATTTTAGAAATACTCGATGAGAAAATATATTTTTTAACTTTCATCTCAATTTATTAATTGTTATAGGAAATATAAAAGCATGCAAGTAGATTCAAGATAGAAACTGTCCGACATTGAAAATTCAACAAGAAGGAGTAATGCACGAATAAGGAGATAACGAACAATAAGTGATCTGTATTTTAAAATGATATGCGTAATAGAGATCGAGAACAGTGTCAAGTCAGTAGGTTGTAGGACAAACGTAGCAACAACGATAGACGGAGCAACACGTCTAGGCACGCAGTCAATGAGAATACAAATGGTGTTTTGGCTCTTCATTCCCAGATAATCATTTGATAAAATGCGTCTTCTGAAGGTGGCCTAAACTTATTCTAAATGTTTTCTATTAATGAGATATCTAGAAAGCACACGAATTAACTTGTTGCTTTTGTGGCCCCTGTGCCACAAAAGCACATTTCAAGGAATGTTGGCCGTTGAACTGAATGTTTCAAGGAATGTTGCAAGTATGCGTTATCCCGCTGATAAAGGGCATTGGGTCCCTCCTGAAGGAAAAGAAGTATCATTGGCCGCAGCACATTATCCACTTAATATTGGGCTGTCATATTATCATGAGTAAGAACTCGAGGTAATTTGGAATAGTACGCAAAGTTATCTCAAATCATGATGCTACTTTGACACGTGGTGGAGAGTTCCACAATTGTTGCAGGATTGGATCTGTCTTCAAGTCGTCACTCCTAGGCGGTAACTAACACTGAAGAAACAGAAGCATGGTGCACCTGAGAAGACGATCCTGTGTCACTCCTTGGTTCCCATCACTATATTCCAGCACCATTACAGGCATTGGAGTCAATGCTGTAGGGTCATTGGCAATCTTAACGGATGGTATGAGAAGAGGACATCAGAAAATACTCGACGTGCAAATGGGAACATCCAAGGTATCTTTCACATGCTGCAGAATTTCACTAGACGTGCTTCATGGGGCCACTAGTGCTACCCGTTGGGTGCGTCGATCCACACGCGCAGACATCATTCTGGCTACACCAACACCCCTCAAATGTTTCACAATTCCTTGTTCCAACCATCTTCACTACAGCCGATGCATTTTGGACGTGTTCAGGTGTCTGTCAGCTGCGATGTGTGGTGTTGACCAATCTGCCCTTCTCAGTCCAATCAACTTACCCCTCTTAAATTGGTCTGTCTCCTAGAACAGAGTCTGTCAACAATGGTCTGACATTCTCTGCAATTATAGGCGTTTTTTTCAACAAGAATAGAATTTTTAACGAATATTTTTTAACAGCAATAAGGGCGCGAATATTTAACTTCCGTTTCCTCCCATTATTTTTATACTCGCGTTTTGAAGCAGCGCAAGTCACATCTTTTAAATAAACCTTGTAAGGTGCGTCTACTATGATATAAAAGTGAGTATAAAAGAAATTCTTAAATAAAATTACATAAAAATTACAATAGAGAAGAAATGTGCAATTTGAAATACATTTAAAAACTTTTTTATTTTATTAGAACTTCATCTATGATTTAGATGCACATTATTCAGCGGAGTTTATTAGCTTAGATACATTCCTGGATTGAAAATATAAATTTCAGTACTCTAAGGAATTATGAATTTTAAAATTCCGACATAAGGTGACGACAATAAAGCATTAAAATAATGAAAATATTTTATACAGTTTAATTTTACTTACATACTTCAAATTCAAATCAATACAATTATAAAATTTTTGTCAAATTTTAAAAAGCGAAAATATTTTTTAGAAAGATATAATTTTTTCCTGATAATTATAATAATTTAATTATTCAAAATTAAAATTAAATTTTGCAAGCATATAATTTATATATTTTTAATGTGGCTAAATTGAAAACACTCAAAATTAAAATGATTTGAATTTTTAATATCATCTAAGAATTATATTGTGTCGTCCTTTTTTCACTTCTGAAGTGTTTAGTTTTTAGATATACATACATTTATGCTGCTTGCGCATATGTTTAGCCTTTAAATTGAGCCATTCCATTCCTGAATATTATGTTTATGGAGGCTTTATGATTTAAAGCAAAACCATTTACTTGCACAAATGAAGTTATTTAAGAATATCAAATATAGGAATACGTGGAAAGTTTTGAACTTTTGCGCATATATAATATTCTTTTTAGATTACATAGTTATTAATTTTAAATTTGTTTTTCGAATATACATAAAAATTTATATAGTATTTCTCTATACTGAAATTATACAGAAAGGCATACTTTCTATTTCAGTTATATATAAAATTTATTTCTGTCTTGCAGCATAGTTTGTTAAAAAATTTAATTTATGAATTAATTGAGAATATTTTTTATATATTTTAAAATTTAGTTATATATATTTTCCAAATATATTCTGTACATTATAAAATCAAAATTAAAATGTTCAATTTAAATTTGTAATTTGAATAATGAAAAAGTAAAAATTTTCATAAATAAATATATTACAAAATAATATATTTTTTATAGTTTTTGGTTTTAAAGGATTAAAGATCATTTTGTAAGTAAATGCATAAAACTGAAACAGTTCTCTATTTCTAAAAATTAAAATAGGTGAGAATACGTTTTTGTAAGTGGGTATTTGGACTATGACTGTATGTATAAATTTGTATTATTTTGCAACAGAATGTAATGAAGAAAAAGAAAGTAATTTAAAAAAAATTAAAAGGGGAGCAGCAAAAATAATTTGTTTTCCCTGATAAAAACAGCATCAAATTTCATAATTGAATACCTCACCTGGCTGATAACATATTCGATGTAATTCTGAATAGAAAACAAAATATTCCAGCTTCTTTAATTCATTGCATTTGAATATGACAATTATACGGAGGAGTATGATTTACATTTAGGAAACTTCATCTCGCCATTAAATTATTCCCATTATTTACTTTAAAAATTAAATGTCTGCATTATTTTAGAAAATTAAATCAAAATTTAAATATGTTAACTAGTTTTTAAATTTTTTCAGACATTGTATTATAATTTATATATGTATAACAAAATAAAAAATGATTCCTACTCTTTTCAAAATAGATCAATTTCATTACAAATCCAAAAAATTAATGATTCTATTATATTATTAGTTAATTTACCATCAGGTATAGAAAATTATGTAACTTATATTTTAAAATATAAAAATATCAAAGTTCTTTTAATCATTTTTATTTCTGCATTTATTAAAGAAAAACAAGTAAACATTTTCATTGAATTATTTTAAGATATACATCAAAAATTAAAACATAGAACAATGGTAAGAAAAAAATAGCGCACGTTTTATATTCATTTCATATTTTAATTAATTTAAACGAAGGAGGTTTATGAGAAAGCGAGAAATTTTATTTCTCATTTTCAATATTTTGTTTTCCGTATAAATTTTTAAGAATCAGTTGTTTAATTAACTGAACTTATTGTTATGTATAGATACTCATTTAGTTTCTTTTTTAACGTCTGAAAGTAATTCAATAAGTCAAAAATGCTTTTTAATTAATATTTTGCAATTATGTAAATGAAGAAAGGAAATTAAAAGAAATCTCTTAATATATTAAGTCAAATAATTATTCTCTTTTCATTATATAAAATTCTTATAATTTTTAAATATATTATTTTTTTCAGATGCTTAATTTGATGTGATATATTTTTTTTTATAACATTTTGATTATAAAATTGAATCCACTTGTTTAATTCTAAAATCAAAATAGAGTTATTAAATCAAAAGGGAACACTTTCTAATATAATTATGTAAATGAAGAAAGGAAATTAGGATACCCGGTTTTAAAATATAATGTAACATTTCATGAATAATAAATAATATCTTATTTGTAATAATTAAATAAAATTATTTTTTTCATTTTACTAATGTGTCTCATGATCTTTCAGTAAGGGGTGTAAGTTCTTTTGAATATATATTCTTATTCATGAAGTTAATAATTATTGGTTAAAAAATTTAAATATAATTATATTCTACTAATATATTTATAAAGGTAAATAATTACTTATGACGTAAGTGTTATAAAAAATCAATCCCATGTTACAACATTCGAATAAAATTCATGTTGATACAAAAATTGTGCTAAATTCAATGAAAAGTAACAATTATACGATATTCCTCTTTAAAATTTCTCCTTTGAATTGAAACAGTTACAAATTAATAATGAAAATTATTCTCAAGCTGACATTAGCAATTTTACTCCTTACATGTATGCATATTTTAGTACTAACTGAGAAGTCTGTAATTAATATTTTTTCAATTTACTTATTTTGTTATATGTATTTTATAACTTTTGCATGTAACAAAAGTATTTTTTTCCAATGTTTGTTTTACAATTGCGATCTTAATAATAATTTTTTTATTTACCAAAAAACAAAATGAGAATATTTAAGCTATTATCTTAAGAATATGTTCCCCATTCGATGTATTATTTTATGTCTTGCATAATTTTTAATATTTATCTTTTTTATTCCATATCATACCACTTAAATACAGTCAAAATTAAAACAGTTTAAACTATATTTTAATTGAATGTTGTAATTACGTCTGAAAGACGCTATGGATTTTTGAACATTGTTTTTTTATTGCATTAGAAAAATTTATTTGCTTTGCTTCCAACAAGTGGAAGTCTTTCAAATCTACAATATTTTAATTTCAATAAAATTTAGTTCTCATGCAATTACCCAAAATCCTGTAATTGTGATTTATTTGAAATCCAGCTGCAGCTACAAATCTCTGGGTTGATGAATTCACGAGATTTCAAGATTGGGAGCTGAAGTCAACATCTAAATCCGGTGGGAATTAAAAGATATTGTACCCAATCACCATCGTCCATAAATGCGTTTCTGGTGACGTAGTGACGATACATTTATTGGATTTGAATATTGCAAACAGGTTTGATAGTAAAACCTTTTAGAGGTATGCAATACATTTTCAAATGCTTTAATTTATTGATGGCAAACTGTTTTGCAATTAAATAGCACAATTAGATGTAATGTTTATAAATTTCGATCAAGAATAATAGTTATGTATAAAATATAACGTATATAAGCTATAACTATAGCCTATAAAACATTCGGTTGCAGTTCCAGATATTCATATAATACATTTATGCATTAAAAACTTGTTTGATGTAATGCTCTTAATTAGAAATGAGTTATACACATTCATATGTATGTTTGTATTACTCTTTAAAAATGCTTTTTTATAGTTCATATTGTATAATAAAAATTTTCTTTGGTCTTATGCTAGAAGTAAATGCTAATATTCAGTTAATATGCGCAATACTGTTTAAAATTTTTTCTCTGGAGTATTTTTTCTTTGTGATTAAAATACGCATTACCTGTAATGAAAATATACTATAGTCATTTCATTGTTTAGTTTACAGTAAAAATAATAAAAAATGAAAGTAAAACATTGTTTATATTGCATTTAGATCTAATGAAATGTTTCTCATTTAAACTTTTATTTTTTTAGGATTTTGTTTTTTCCTAAATTAATAAACTTCTTTAATGTATGCCGAAATTCTAAAAATATAACTGTAATTTTTTTTAATAGAGTAAACAATGCAAGAATTGTTACATTCTTATTCTTTATTAAATATACAGTTTCTATAGTTTTTCAGAGTCAAATTACTGGGTTGAGTTAGTCACTATTACAACTATATTTTACTGATTAACAATTTTATATAACTTGAATTAGATGCCTTTTACTTTGAAGAATATTGTACTTACAAGGGTATTATATATTTTAATAAAATGTAAACTATGTAATGTAAAATGTAAACTTCGAAATGTGAACTACATTATTCTTTACAGATATCATTTTAATCCATATACATTGAAAAAATATTTTGTATGAAATATAGAAATATCAATATATCAGTATAAATACCAGTATATTTATTGAAATCCTGTCTGTATATTAATTTATTTCTCTATTTAATAGTTTATTTACTAAGGTATCACATCTATTTTTATATTATAAATTACAATTATGAATATTTTGAATTACTTAGAACCACCAGTCTTATTGTTTTCTCTATTGTTAACTTGCTACATTATTAAATGTAAAAATATTTTTCGTTAAACGTATTTAAATGCTAAGTTATTAATTGAGTAAAATGATTATTTCAAAATAATTCCCTTAATAAACATTGCTTAAATCAATCTTAATAGAGATAATATCATTTAATTCAGTCTCAATAGAACGTATTTTCTATGAGAACAAATTAAAAAAAATACTGAAAAAACTTTTGGATTATAAATTAATTTCTGTAAATCGCTGATAAAATAGTATAATAGTTAAATAAAACTTTAATTTTGTTAAATATAAGCTGATAGTGGAGCAAATTTAATTAAGAAATCATTCAATATTTTGTATTATTTTGACGTTTTATTTAAACATAAAAAATTCTGATTTTTTAGTCGTTTGTTTCTTAAACATTTTCTTTGGAGTTAAAATGAAAACAATGTATAATAGAAAATATTTGCAACTAACAATAAAGTATTAAGAAAATCACAAAGTTAATTCTTTAAGAAAGGAGTAAGGATAATAAAATATTTTTTGATATAGCCAGATTATTTTCTAAGGTTTGTTTTGTATAGAAATAAAATTTACATCTAATATCACTTAAACATTCTGCTAGTAATAATAAATGTAGAAATAAACAGAATTATAACTAACTTTTCTCATTTTATTTGAAGTTAATGTTGTGATTTTAATAAAATCAGTATGTTAAGTTTTAATTTTTATCCTAATAGCTCTTCTTATGGCGCATTCCTGAGTCTCGTAAGATATTTAAATGTTTTATTATTTCGAGTTTTTAGATTTATGTTACTGAGATAGTAAATTCAAGACTTGTATGTTCTTTAAAAAATGGAGCTACAGATTTAAGCTAAATGAAAATCATTTATCAATTATAACCTTCCATATACATAAAATTTATTATTTTATTTTTTAATTACTGTTTTTGGGGGAAAAATAAACATCCAGTATATACTTGGAATGGCAAACTATTTTACAATAGATAATATTATTAATTTGAATGATCAAGTTTGCATTCGCAAACTTATTATTGGTAAAATGTTTTAATTCAAATGATTTTTCAACTAAGAAACAATTAAAAATATCCTAGGAAAAACTTGAAATATATAATATAAGACATAATAAAATGAATTGGTTGAAGAACATGCTATATATAAATATATAAAATAATGTAAGTACAAATAAATAAATAACTTTAAAAATTATAAAGTGTAAAATGTGAGGAAATATTAAAATGACAAATTATTATAAACCAATATGTTTAAATAACCAATCTTTCTTCTACAGCCAACTACCAACTGATGGCGGCGTGGTTAGAATTTCTATCTTCAAAGCATTAGATCCTGGTTCGGGCATTGATTCACTTTTCTCTCTTTCTTAGAGTGTTTCTCCATTCTTTCACTTTAGAAACAAAGATAGCATACTCTTTCAGATTCCTTTATGAATAAGTATTTTATACAACGGTGACCCCCTGTATAAAATGCCATCACTTTTGCCCTTTGTAGCGCAAAATAGACAAACTCTTAAGCTTAGCGGGGCTTTGGAAAAAAACATTTTTCATCTGTTACTGTCAGATAAGAAATTCATTATATAAATTTTTGTCTGATTCGAAATTTTTGTCTGATTGCATGCCAAGGGCTCCACCAGGACACTTGCGGCGATACCAGTTGTGACTTGGAGGGACAATCTAAACTTTGTTGACATTAGTTTTGTGGAGAGAAAACAATTCTGAAAAAGTAAGGGTCAAATCTGGAGAGGCTGGAAGAGAAGTACCGTCCTTAGCCAACTGGTCAGCACGTTCATTTCCAAATAGGCCTACGTGAGAAGGTGGGCCTATCTGCCTCCCACGACATCCACTAAATATGGATGTCGTGGGAGGCAGATAGGGCAATTAACATACAAATGATAGAAACACCAGATTGGTCCATTACTCTATCCCAATTGCTCAAGTGTTGAATACAGATTCGACTGTCAGTGAAGATCCAGATTTTATCAAAGGTGGCTCCAGATTTGATATTTTCCAGACTCGTTTGAATGGTAAGAAGTTCACTGCGATGCACAGAACAAAAAATCTGGGTTTCTAATGGATCTTGATTCATGAAATTCAGCAGGGTAAATAGTGTAAATTCCACTGCCGACATGGTGATGATCAATCTGATACTAACATATACGAACTTAATTTAGTACCGAATATTATTCAATACATTTCATTGATCCCAAATATTAATCATTAGTCGAAATATTAATCATTACATATCATAATTACATTAAATATCAAATGATTCTGGATTATTCACTGTTTTTTTTAAAACTAACTCATACAGAAATTTAAACTAAGCACATTATGTATGCTCTTCAATTGTCCCTATAATTAGTAAAACCGTTAACTAAATTTTTATTTTTAAGACTTAAAATAGTTGCTTCGATGTATTATCTATTTACGTTAAAAAGAATGTAAATAAAATATCGTATAAGTTTATAAATCACAATTCATTTCATGTTTAGGAGAAAAAATAAGAAGATGTTCGTTATTAAATTTTTGTATTACAGCATAAAAAGAAATGTTCTTTTTCAGACTTTGCAGGGCATTACATTTTTGTCATTAAATACACAAGTTAAACACCATGATAATTAAATGTCTATCAGAAAATGTTACAGTAAAAACAAATTGAATTTTACAGGTAAATGTGTTTATTTTATTTTTGAATAAATTAAGCATAAAGAGGAAGACTTCTATGTTATGTAACTGTGATTAATATAAAGGAAGAACTTAATTGCATTTCTGAAAACTACTTAAGAAACATTTAAAGTAAAAGTAAATGTAACTTTCTGACGCTATAATTTGTGCTTGATGATATTTTTGGACAGTAAGTAGTTTTCACCAACTTTATAGTCAGAGTCGTTGATGGAAAACAAGTGTTCCTGTCTTTATATCTGCGTCTGCCTTTTTGAAACATTCATTAGCCAAAAATATATTTTCGGGTAAAAACTTACTGTTTGTTAAAGCAAGATGGCTGCATAAGATGAAAGTTGTTCTTATTTGTATATACATAAATTTCTTTTGACTAGGCAAATATATTTAAATAGTTTGAAAGCTGCTGGAGTGGAATGTCATTCATTCAGATAAGTGTAAAACAAACTGCACTTACAGAAAATGAGTTTGTTTATTTAATCTCGAAAAAAACGTGCCTTTCCAGGGAATTGCCATTTCGGTTTTTAATATTGGTGAACATAAATAATTTACCAGAAGTTGCTTACTATTTTCTTCAGTCATTTACTATTTTCTTCAATTATAAAAATATTAAAATTCTTTATTTATTTAAATATAATAATATTTGTTTCAGGATAATAATGATTTTGTTTTAATATTTATTATACAATTTGGAATATCAAAAATATGTTAAATTACAAGAATTAATTATTTTAATTTTATAATATGTGTTACATGAAAGTTTTAGAAAATTTAATAACCTCAATTTAATTAATATTTGCATTTTTTATTTTTAACACAATTTTATTGAATTAATTTAATTACTTATATTCGTATCCTATATATTTCTGTCAATTATGTTATATTTTGCATTTTCAAGATTTCAATATTTTTATACACATAAAAAATTATTCAAAATAAAAGAAAAAAAAATGTTTTCACAAACAAACTTATGTTTAAAGAAAAATATAAAAATAAGACTTTAACAATTTCAACAATATTTTAATAAGTACACTTTCTCTAATAAGTACGTGAACAGTTTTCTGAAAGACCATAAAACAAATATGGAATTGTTGATACAGAAAATTTTTTTGTTCTCCATTTAAATGCATACATATAAATATTGTTAAGATTTATGCAAATTTTTGTTTCAAAACAATTTTCCTTTTCATAATTTAAAATTGTAATTGTAAATTTCAGAATGAACTTTAAGTTTGCAACTATATTTCTTATTACGTTATAATACATACATCAATTCAAGTAGATCTAGTACTTGAATAATCAACATTCTAACAAAAATTCAACACTTGATTTTTATTTCTTTGTAAGAATCTGTGAAATATTTTAAGAAATATTTATCTTTATACTCAATATTGTGTGAAATAATTCGCCTTTGATTCACATGTCAATAAGCCAAAAATTTTAATGATAATTTAACTCCTTTTGCTCATGAAATCATTAAAAAAATAATTATTTGATATTTATTAAGTATTTCGAAGAAAATAAAGCTTAAAAGTATAACTTTTTCTGCAGCTTTTAAATTATATTTCTGTGAAAAGTGTAAGTTTCTAGTCTACATGTAATAGATTAAAATATTTATTAAAAGTTTTATTGAAATAATCTGAAGAAGTAGTAAATCATAATATATAACTAATGATACAAAGATATTTAAAAGAAAAATTCATGTTAAGTTTTAATTAATAACCATTTTTATTTAACGATTTTCCTTAGTTAAAAAATATTTTTTCCTACTTAAAAATTTGCAAAATAAATAACTCTTTAACTTGTTTCTTTAAATGTTATACAAAATTTGCGAATCCACAATTATTTATTTTTGGAAATAAAAATGTACTAAAAAGTAAGAAAGAAAAATATTAATGTATAAGTTATATTTCGGTTTAATTTGTTTAATCTCATATCTCATATACAAAACAGTAATTTACTTTATGATTGAGATTTGAAAGTTTTAGAAAATTCGCTACTCATGAGAGTGTTAATTTATAGTATTGTTATTGAGATCATCTTTTCCAGAGATAAAAGTAATTTTTCAGACTTATATATTCAGAAAAGTATTCAAACTTTTATAAATTTTCTAATAGAACAGTTTGCCTTTTTTCTTGAAAAATGTAGCAAATGTATTTATTTCAATTAAAAACAAAAGAAAATATAATGAATTATTATTTAAAAATTTAAATAGTTACTAAACATGCAATGGAAATGTTGATAATAGTATTAATAAGATAACAAATAGACTGGAGTTGCAGAATTTTATAAAAATTTACATGGCACTATATATATTACTATTGTTTCCTCAAATAGATTTATTTTCAATTTTTTTTAATAAATAGACAAAAAACATTGCATTTATATGAATATATTAATACTAAATTTAATGAAAATAATTATTACTTTATATTATATAATTAGGTAAACAATGTTAAATTGATACAAATTGTAGTTTACTGTAAAAAAATTTTTTAAAACATTTTTGGTATTTTTCTTAGTTTCTTGAGAAAGTAAAAATTTTGTATTTTTTTTAAAGCTTTCCAATTCCTTTTTAAGATTTCAAACAACTGATTATTTCTTGTTCATACAAGTAAATACTTTGTGAAATGTACACTTCCTCATGAATGTTAGTATATTATAGAAAGAAAAATTCAGAAGTTGCAACAATGAGCATATTTCTCATTCTTGTTGTGTATTTTATAGAAAAGCAGTTGATTTCTTTTAAATATTTAAAATATGACACGATTATAAAATGATTTTACTTTCGATTTTGAAGATAGTTAATCAAAATTATATGAATATATCTAAAAATAACAAAGTAAGTTACAATAATAAATTTTTTTTAAATTTATGCACTGTATTTTGATATTAAAGCTACTATTGGTTATGCTTTCAATTTGTAAAATACTAATTATTTGGTTTTCGAAAGAAAATTTTGATTTCTTAAGAGTTCATAATTATTGATGCATCGTAAATGTTTCCTTTTTTGGCATTTTTAAACATCAAAAATGCATCTTTCATTTTTACTAAATGAAAGAATCTAACTCAAATAATAAAAGCCATACATAAATGAAAATATATCATACATCAAAGTGATAAATTTTTCTGACCGTCAAAGCGAATTTCTCTTACATCTTCATATATATGAATTTACAATTTCAAGAAAAACGTTAGCTTAAGTAAGAATCTTAAGGGTCGTATTAATTCTTTTCTGGATCTTAAAATATAAAAATAATAAAACTACATCTGTTAAAATAGTTGAAAATAACATTGATTCATATTAATGAGTTTTCCTTTAGTTGTTTTTGTGTGGTTATTTTGTAATTAAAATAGCCATTAGGTGAAAAGGAGCATATTTTTATTTTTTTATATCATAAATATGATGATATTGAGAAAAATGCATGAATGATGAGGAAAAAGCAGAATTCAGCTCTTTTTGTAATAATATATTTTAGAATGAAAAAAAAGAAATACACTTAGAATCTGTAAAATATATTAATCAGCAAACTTGTGTTAAGAGTAATGTGTAATAAGAACTAAAAATATAAAAAAAAACTTTTAATTTGAGTGGTTGCAACAAAAACAAATCTTCTCAATGACCAGCTCAGTAAGAAATTAGAAAAACACAAAGAAACACGTGGTGATGAAGATATAATTAGTTTTTATTAGTTTTATATACTTTACTAAAATTATAAAACACTTGAAAGATTTTTGATTAAATTTAACTAAAGCACACATTTAAATAATGATAAGTGCAACGAGAACTTCTGTGGAAAATATTTTATACGAATTTGCTTTTTAAGCGTTTGTATTGAAAGGTGTTCATTAAATTCTCATTTTATTATAGCAATGTAATCAATAATGGAGCAAAAATTAGTTTCCATACCAAATAGTTGTTTATAAGTGTAGAAAATAAAAAAAGTTGTTTCTATGAAACAAATAATTATTTTTGTTTAATGTAATTGGATAATATATTTATTCAGATTAGTAAGATTTTCTCCTTGCTTTTCATTCAACAGTCACGTAAAATTAAGCTTTTTCAAATATTTTTATATCGGGTCAATTAACCAGTTAAATTTTAATAAATGTTCTTCAATAAATTGGTGATACTCTGTCAACAGCAATTCTGCTTTTATGGGTAATATTATGTATGATTTTAAATATCACAAATATCATTGTTTAATGTATGAAGTTGTATTAATGTAAATAAATTTATCCGTCATGCAAAACTACTCGTTAGAAATTTTGAAACGCAGCAATGAAAAATCGAGCATTTTATACTCGAAAAAATAAAATTTGTTTCTTTACTTGGAGATAAAAATTACTAGTTAATTCGTGATGAGAATGAAAAGATCTTTTCCTATAATTATGCTAAATAATAAAGTTCTATTACTCTTTTAAAAACAGACTATATATTGAATAACATAAAATAGAAAATTAAAAAAAAAATTAAAGTCTAGTTCTAAAATTCAGTTGGCATCTTAACAATTATATAAAAATGAAGGAAATATTTCTGGTTGTTTAGATTGTAATTATGAAATTGTTAAATCAGTTAAAAATAATAAATATTAAAGGCATATTTATAAATAATATTAAATATTAGTGATAGTTTAAAATAATATATATTAGTGATCGTGTTAATTTTTTTATTTCGCTAGATGATTAAATAAAATGAAGGGCATTATGAAATTGGTTTTTCTTAGCTTTACACAGGTGTTTAATTAAAAATATATATGAGTATATTTACAAAGATTCTGATATTATTTTGAGCATAAAAATACTTTCTGGGATACTTTAAGCAATAATATTTTTAAAGTTTTAAGCTTTTAAAAAATGAAAGATCAATTACTTTTTTGAAAAAAAAAACATATTTTTTTAGGAATTTAAATATTTCACTTATATTGATAGTTATTTTATAAATAATTTATACACGACGCTTAGCTATTATTTCTAAGCGTCGTGTATAATCTATTAGCTATTATTACTGTAGCTACAGATACTAATGAAAATTCATTCTCATTAATTAAGCGTTATATTTATGTAGCATATATTTTTCTGCAATTATGAGAAACAATGATTTATTCTATGTTAAGACTACAAAGAAATAAATATTGTTTTCTGAAATTTTATACAAATGATCAAATGTTTCTATGTCCACTGATTTTATATTTCATTTGTCTGTTCTTTTGCATCTGATTTTACTATATTTTTTACCTCCACTTGATATTAAAAATATCTTGTGTGAATAAACAAAAAATTGATAGAATGAAATAAATTGAAGAAAAATATATTTTTTCATTTGTTTTGTGTATTTGATAAATAAAAACTTGGTAATGATTAGAAGTTTCTAAAACAAAAAAATTACTAACAATCTCTATTATTGACTTAACATTCTTAACTTAGAATTTCATACATAAAAATACTTGATGCAGAAATTTGCTGTGATCTTTACTATGTTAAATAAAAGAAGATAGGCATAATTATTGATAGATATTTAAAGTTATATATGCACTAATAAAAAGGATACAGTAAGACAATCAATAAAATTAAAAATAAACCTGATTGCTCTCACATTACAACTAATGAATCGTTATAGAATCTGGAAGATGAATATAATTTGTGTTCTAAGTTAACGGTTTTATTTAAAGACCATCTTAAAGAATTAACATAAAATATTTGTTAAAAGGCCCAGCGATTCTTCAAAATAATACAAAATGCAATAACAAATTCAATTAAAACTTAGCCTGAAATTTTGCTACCTTAACATAAAAAAGATACCATAAATATGCTTTCCTTAGTTATAATTCGTAATCATTAAAATTAACTTGTACTAAGCGTTTAAGTAAAGTTAAAAGTACTAATTCACATAGTATGTATTTGATAAATATTGAATAATAAATAACAATTAATTTTTTTCCGAAGCAAACTTTGAACTATAAAAGGTTTTTATTTCGTCATAATATCTTGATTTATTTAAAATAATGATTTTACTATTAGATTCTTGCACGACTACTTAAATCTACATTTAAATATGGCCCAAAAATCATGAATTCCAGCTTGTTGTACTTTAATATCTTATATCATACTAATCAATATTTTGCATAAATTGTAAATAAAGAAAATGGGATTTACTTTAAATTATGAGTTATATGATAACATTAATAAACGATAATATTTGATATTTTAAAATTTGATAGTTAATTTTTTTAAATATTTTAAAAATTCTTTCATTTAACTGAAAATTGCTTTTGTTCTCTTAGCATTATTACCATTTCATTAATGCAAAATGAAAAGGAATAAATAAAAAAATATTGAAAAAAAAATCATTGGAATGTTTTCCAATGCATATTAATTTTACATAAACAATACATATAAATTTTTATGTGATTTATTAAGAAATGTAAAGTTACTAATAACATGAAAACATTTTAACAGAAAAAAATGATATTGAAATTTTTAACACAAAAGCAAATTATTTTAAGAGCTTTGGTTATTAGCTTGAAAATTATTAACATTAATTTTGGGCTGTAAAATAGATATAATAAATTAGTATAAAATTTATTTGGCAAGTGGAATCATATTATTCCGAAAGTTGGATTTCACAAAGAAATTTTTAAAGCTATACAAGTTAACTGATCATGTTTCAAGTACTATATTTCCACATAAAACTTTTTTTGTAAACATGCATCTTTTTCAATCATATTTCTCTGATTTGGAGGCTAAATTTGAATATTTGCTTAAAGCAAACAAGTATTAGAGAAAACCTATAGCTATTATTAAATAGAAATTCAGAATATCCATAAAGATTTTTATCAAAAAATCAAAAAAATTTTTTGTTTCTTGAAATCATAATTTTGTCTTCAAAAAAATCTGAGCAAATGAGCAAATAATTATTTGTAAATTGATAGTGTAACAATTAGTTATTTATACTTACAAACGTATTTAAGTGAAAATACATGCTTTTATTTCCTTTAATATATCGTCGCTTGTTTTTAAAATAATTATACAAAAAGTAACTTTTGGAAAGCCGACCACCCTGTCTAGTGGCCAGAGTGCCTGACTGCAGATAGGGAGGTCCTGGGTTCGAATCCCGGTTCGGGCATGGGTGTATTTTCTCTCTCTATCTATCCTGTCTTTGTCCTTTCTGTATATGAATGTGGTGTGAATGGTTGCCTACCCTATAAACGGGTTCCTATATGGCATGTGTGTACTGAAGCAGTCGGACTCCACACCAAATATGATTCAGTATGAAAAAGTGGAGCAGCGCACCACATATTGTCAGCCTAGCTGGCACAAGACAAAAAAAATCTTACAGAAAGATCATTTATTCTATTTTGAACTACATAAAAATTTAAGAAATGACAAACAAAATTTTTTGCTTGGAATATTAAATAAATTAGCAATTATTTTTTAAGACATTACCTTCATCTTTTTAAAGGAATTTATTTTGTAATAAATTAATTTAATAGCAATTTTTAACATGTATTTTAAATTTGTGTCTATTGATACAAGTCATCATACCTAGATTTAAAGAAAATAAGCTAGCTGAGCTGATATCCAAGTGATGAGTTTTCAAACGATAGTACAGTAATTACACTGTAGGCACTTATTCAGTATCAAGTTAATGTCAAATGTAGTGTTTTCCGTAATTTAGAAATCCAATTCAGACAATAAATCTTGATTAAATGCACCAAGGATGCAAAAATTTGCATTGGGAATTTAAAATATTGCAATGGGAATGAAATTAAATAACAATTTTTAACTTTCGCTAAAATGAATTAGCATCACAATAAGCTAATAAATATAGCTTTTCCTGTAGAGTTAAAATTCCATTTTGACACAAGAAATTATAACAATTTCTTATCCGGAAGTAGTAATAAAAGAAAAAATAGAAAAACGTTATTATCTTGTGCAAATAAAGAAATGTCATTAGTAAATCATTGATTAATGAAGGGACATTAGAATAAAATAAACTTTTATTGAAAAAATTATAGTAGCTCCATTCTCAAAAAAGTTTTTAAGAAAAAGGAAACGATTTTACTTTGGAAATTTGTTTTCCGTACTGTAAAAATTTACGAAAGCAAAAACAAAGTTAAGAAAATGTACTAATGAAAATATTGAAGTTATAAGAAATTCTCTATTTTAACAATTTTTCTTTCAAAAATTTATTTTCATTTAATTTTGAGAGTTTTCGGAAAGTTTCTTCTTAAATAATTTAATAAAACATGAGTGTACTTTTCGAGAATATTGATTCCAGAAAAGAAAGGAATTTGCACATTTTAGATTATTTTTATTAGAAAGAAGTCACATTTTTTGAATAAATTCCGCTTGGATAATGTCATATTTTCTCTAAAATGTATATAAGTTGTTCTTAACCTAATATTCTTGTTTATTCTCTTTAGTAATTTGTACAAAAGCAGATGTAACAAATTATCTTTTAAGATTTAACTGAATACTTGATAAGTAATATTATAAATTTTTGCTTATATAGATTAAAAATTTTGAATTGAATAAAATTTGCTATCAAGAAGGTATTTTTATTGCGTACCTAAATTATTTTATATTTTACATTGTTAAAACAAATTAAAATTTTACTTTATATGTATATAGTCAATATATCTTAAAGTATGTGATGAAATTGTTAATGATAGTGTTAAAAACAATAATTTATAAAAAAAGTTAAATATGACAGGAATTATAATTGGAAAATAATTAATGTACTTGATACTAGTCTACCCAAGTATTTTTTTTAAAGCCATCACCCAAAAGAACAACATTAAAAAAATGGAATTCAGGTTTTGTTTCATCTTTCAATTGTAAGTGGACTAAATCTTTTCTCCCTTCAGTTCCCTGCAGAATTATAAAACAACTGGTTCAATACTGACTTCAAATATACTCAATTCCACACAGGACATGGAAAATTCAACAGTTGCCTACACCGTTTCCATATTGAAAGAAGTGAGGTGTGCATGCGCAACACCGGGATTGACAGCTCTTCACGCATTCTTCTTGAATTAAACATCTGTTTCACAAGAAAGCAACGAGCTTCGTAAATATTTGAATAACAGATCCCCGATTTCGGCGGACCTAGTGAAGAATGAGACTTTAGTGTATTTTAAAAAAATTATCCATGAGGTAATATAACTCCTTTATCGCTGTTCTACCTCATTTTCTCCTTTCTTTTTATTATTATTATTATTATTTTTACATATTTTGATTTATTTTTAATTTGTTATGTAGTACATTTACTATACCTTTGTGCCTTGTTTGGTATTCCTTAATGTACAGGGACATACTTTTATCCCAAGTAAAAATTAATGTAATGTAATTAATAAAATGAATTATAATTGGTGTCATTGGAAAAATATTATTTAACCTAAGAAAGTTATTTTTCAAATTTTAATTATAGTGTTTTTTGAATTTAGCATATGTTTTTTATATACCTTTTGTAATCACATTTGTGTGATGTTCTGTTGCGAATGTTATTATATCTCAGTGTTAGCAAACGTTATTTCTTTTGTAAATGATTATATTTAGACTTTAATTAAATAACATATAATTTTTTAAAGACTTATTAGGTACTACATAATTTTGTATAATTTTGTAATGCAATGAAAATGTTAATTTGATTATATAATATGCTTAGTTTTGATTCTCACAAATGAGTGTTTTAAGAAATTATATTATGTTTAATACCAAAGATTTTACCTTAGAAGTTTCAATATGTTTCTCAAATTTTCGTGCTTTTCTAAAATGTAAAAAAAAAAAAAAAAAAAAAAAAAATGTGTATTCTAGTTAAATGTTAAAAATATGAAGCTAAACATTATGGAGCTATCAACATTATGGTAAAAGTGAAGATTAGGGTCAGAGCAGCTCCATTTATAGATAATTATTTTGCCAAGTGGAAGTGACGTAGCCATCTGAGTTTTATTAGCATCACGGCTGCTAATCGGCTCTTTCTACAGGATAGCAACCACACAAGAAATCGGGTAAAAGATGACGGCATTTTCATGTATCTAAATCTTATTGTATATAAGAATTAATCAAAATTTTCTTTTTGAAAAAATTTCAAAATTAAAATTGAAGCAAATATGCTACAATAAAAGAAAGTGGCATGAATTTTGTAAATTATAAAATTTAAATTTATTATTTTAGTGAAATTTAAAATTAATAATCTGTACTTAGAAATAAACAAAAATGAAGAATTTAGGTATTGGTAAATGAATTTTTGTAATTTAGTATATGTGTTTATTGCAATCATTTTGATAAATACAAGGATTTTAGATAGAATTCTGCAAATCATTACAACATATGAAAAATACAAATTTTCAGATTTCATTTAACAATTTTATACAATACTGTTACCTCGAACATTAACACTGAAAAATATAAGTTTTTAATTTGAGCGATTTCATCTCACAAATCAAATATAAAGTTGTTATCTATATGTTTCAATGAAGAAAATAAGTGAATTTTTTTTTTCTTCTTATTTTTCAAAACAAAATGTTTAATATTTGAAACTGTTAAAGTAATATTTTTTCTAAATAATAGTCGATAATATAACAAGTAAGAGTTCACAAAAATATGAAACTCCTTAATTTTCAGAAATTCTACGGTAGCTACAAAATTAAATTAGGAAAAAAATACTGTACTAATTTTTAATATATTCGGCCAAAAAATATTTATTTAATGGATAGAATAGCAGAATATCGAAAAGTATTACAGAAAATAAATAAATTAATATTTTTTCATAATGCTTATATTTAAACGAAATTCTCCAAGTAGTTTTGTTTTATACAGATAAAAAAATTGCAGTTTTCAAATAAAGAAAATTAATGAATAATAAAATAAAATAGATAATAATTCAAATTGTTAATTTCTTATTTTCTCAGATAACCACAATTGATAAGAAAGCAAAAATAAGAATTTAATTTTATGCCCTATAAAATAATAGTCTATATCTTTTGATCAATATAGCATATCTATTGATGAAATAATGATATCGCGCGCGCGCACACACTTTTACTCTTGGCTAAGATTCTACTGCCTGTAAAGTTTAATTATAACGATTAAGAGGAACATTTCATTAATGAAGTAAGCAATTTTGTTAGGGTTATTAATTACATTTATGTATTAAAGTTAAATTTTATCAAAAAGTTAATAATTAAGTTTTTCTGTTATATCCTTCAATAAAAATTTAATGAAAACAGTTATTTAATGTTTGTGTGTAAATGATATCAATGTTATTTTTTTCTTATCTAGTTTCATCTGAAAAAATCCTTTTTCTGAAGACATTTTTTTGAACTTATAATTGTTTTATGAAAATAATTTAAATAAAATATAAAAATTATAGTATCATACATAAACACACTTAAAGAAAGAATCACATGCGTGCTAAATAGGAAATCATTTTTATAATTTTTCATATAATTTCAAAATATTGATTAACTATTGGAAACAGCAATTTTTAATTAAGACATGATATTATGAAGAGTGTTTTTAGTTTAATGGGATACCTACTCTGAATATTTTTATAAGCAAAAGCATGCAGTGATATCTTTTTATAATACTTTTCATCAGAAGTTTTACATGAACAGCATCATTAGTTTAGAAAGTTTATTCTAAATTGACATTCAAATATTTTCCAATTGTTGAGCCAAAGGAAAAACAAATTGATGCAAACAAAGTTTCTAAGTGAACACTATAGTAACACATTCTTTTTCTTCATAGATTGTATAAACAATTTAGGTACTGCGTTCAAAAATTAATGTGTAAAAACAATTTATACTTTATAATCGTTAACAAACTTTTAAAATATTCCATAGACAAGAATACAGTTTTATGTGTATATATGTGTATATATATATATATATATATATATATATATATATATATATATATATATATATATATATATATATATATATATATATATATATATATATATATATATATATATATACATATATATATATATGTATATATACATAAATATATTTAAATAAATGAATAAAAAATTAATATTCAGCTTTCACTTTTTATTTCACTAACCATTAATATTATTAACTAAATAACAAATGTTTGCAGAATTACTCTGCCTATTTCCTAATTTTCTAAAAGAAATAAGTTCACGTAAATAAAAGTATCAGTTCAGTTTAAATTCTTAAAAATCTAATATTACATAATAAAAGGTGTAATCATAATTTCACATATGTTTATCTTTTTTTGTAAATTTCTTTTTCTTGATTACAATTAACAGTTTAATTTAAATTTAAAAAAAATGAAATTATTACTCTTTAACTAATTGTTAACATGATTTATTTTTATATTCCGATAAAATTCTCTGTCGCATATTTACAAGAAAGATATTTACTTCATTTAAAGATTCATAATAGTTTTTCATTTCCACATATTTGAAATAGTAATTATTAAGACCCTCAATATGTTTTAAAATTGTGTTACAATGCCATTTGCAAGCATTGAGTACTTAAACACAGTTAAGACAAGAAAAACAATAAATGCTTCCGAAAAGTTTCTACTTTTCTTACAGAAAAGAGTCTGGACTATATTAATCCAAAAACAAATCTTTTGATCACATAACTCTATGTATATACTATTATAATACTCATTAATTATAAAGATAATTATGTTATCTTTATTATATATAGTTTAAATAGAAACCTAGTCTATACGCTTCTCTGAAACTATTTCAGTACTTGTTTTTATAATGTTTTTAGTAACAAATATCTATGTATATAAGTTTTTTTTCACTTAAAAGTAATCCTTTTTGTCTGGAATATCAACGAAATACTTACGAAACTATAATTTTTCTAGTATATTAAATCAGGAATTTTTTTCAATAAGTATTGAAAATATTTCCTAAATCATATTTATCATCTCCTTTTTAAACCAAATATTATGGGCTATAAATTTCATAATTAATATGCTTTAAGTTATAAGCTTTTTATTTGATAAAAGGCTTTTCTCGTAGTTATATTTTGAATATTAGAGAGATTTCATGATTTCTGTGATAATTTAATGGATATTTATAACATTAATCTGAACATGAATTTTAATTATTCACACCAAAATTTTATTTCTTCATTATGTAATAATTTCGATTTTGAATATTTTATTAAAATATTATTAATTTTTCAAATTATACTGTTGATTTAATATCATTTGTGAATATTACATTTCAAATAGAGCTAAATAACTAGTAAAAATGTGTTTTTACTCTTTTTTGAATTGGTACATTTTAACTAAAGAAATTAATGAAATTTACTTATAACTGTACGAAGTGAAACATATTAATTACGAAAACTATATAGATAAAAACCAACAGTAAAATATCTTATTATAAAAAATGTGAATAAAAATGTTAATTCCGAAATAAATTAAACTACATGTTTATTAAGATGTTTATAACAGAAAATAGTTACTTGTAATTGATTACTGAGTCTATAAAATAATTTATTAACAGCTTATTGAAACTGTAAAATTGGCATATTCGTTGAGTTTACAAAATTGCCGGTGCGGCCTGAAAATATAAATTATACTAATTAATAAATTTTTAAAGTTTTTTTAAACTTCTCTGGATATTTAAAATTTACTAAATGCCACAAATATAATAGCCTGTTTTTTTTTAAAAAAAAAACTATCAGAGTATTTATTTATTATATCTGCTGACTCACTAATTAATGTAAATGATATCAAATTAATATTTTATTTTAGTAAATGGAATGTAAATATAAATTTTTCTTCAAGAAGACCAAATACTATTATTTGTAAACTAGAGATTTCAAATTAAATGAAAAATGTAAACTAGAAAAGTATCATGTGTTTCGTTTAATATATTTTTTGAATCCGATAAGATATTCGGAAACTACTAAAATTATTAATTGTCATTTGTGAAATTTATTATGACTGTTTTGTTACTGTTAGCAAATACATGTAACAGATAAAAATTGTAAAGTAATGAAATTAAGAATGGTAGAGATTACATGACTTCCTTTAAAAAGTTTCCTCAGTAAAAGTCTTTTGAAAAGAGTATTTTTATAAAGATAGTAACTAATAAGTACTTTATAAAGTTAAAAACTAAATAAATATGTTTTTTCTTTCTTTTAGAGCTTTAATCGTAATTTTATATTATTTGATTATATAATTAAATCTTATAATTATCTGTTTAGACAATTGTTTTTAGTTATATACATTTTTTATGAAAATTATTAGCATTTACATTTTATTTTAATTTTCAATGCAATGTATTTATTTTTGCAATTTGTAGGATGCAGTTTACGCAATTATGTATGAAAATGGACAGCGAAATATAAACAAATCAAATGAATTAAAATCAAAATTTTAAGGAAATCCAAGAGAATGGAAAACTTGTTTTTTCTCAAAATATTATGGTATTTTTATAATTTTTTTAAAATTTTGTTTATAAGCCATCATTTATAATTAAGGAGCAGATGTAAATTGGTGTTGATTATTAATGAATAAACGAA
Source organism: Latrodectus elegans (assembly GCA_030067965.1). Taxonomy (NCBI): domain Eukaryota; kingdom Metazoa; phylum Arthropoda; class Arachnida; order Araneae; family Theridiidae; genus Latrodectus; species Latrodectus elegans. The sequence continues at coordinate 32,627,874 of CM057813.1, forward strand.
AAAAAATTCATTGAGATAATTTTCAGAAAAGTGTAATTTATTTCGGTATTTTTATCTATATTGGAATGGGAATGTGTAAATATTGCTCTACATCATATTGGATTATTTGCTATTCAATTGTTATTTTATTATAAAAAAATAAAAAAAATTAATATTCCTGCGTACCCAAAATCCTCTTAATCATGATATTGGAATCTTTATTTCATTAGATTTATTTTTTATTTACTATTATTTCATATATTAAACTTAAAGTTTGCTAAACTAGTGACTTTTTATTACAAGATAATTTATCCAATTGTGAAAATATGTATTGTTTTTTAATATGAAATATTATTCGCTAGAAGTTGTTTTAAATATCAATTTGCTTAAATTTACATGTATTTATTAACGATTACTTAGCAGAAGGTAATTTTGAAAGTATACCCATTCTCTAATGAAAAAATAAGTTATTTCTTATAGCATAAAAGTAGCATTTTCCATTAATTCATGAATCTTTTATGATTTGAGGATATATATGTATTATATATCCTTATATATATATAAGTAATCTTTATCTAATTCTATATCTTAATAAAAATCCAGTGTGTTTCTTTATCTTTTGAGAATAAATATAAATATTTAATACCTGTGAAATATTTTCCCAAAAGAATACTTCGCATGTTTAAATAAACAATCAATACACGTCACCAATAATAGGTTAGTCATACGAAAATTAAATTTCTAGAATAATATAAAAGCTTATAGGTAGTAATAGAAATTTAAAAGTATCATTTGTGAAGAAAGTGTACAATTTAAAATTTTGATCAAAACCAGTCGTTCTTACAAAGTAAGATCTTCATTATAATGAGTGAGGTTATAGGTAATAATTTTATTTATTTTGAGTATCTAAAAGCTTTAATAAAACTTATCTTTCTGTATTTCCAGTCAAAATTAAAAGAGGAAAAATATCATCTAAATTTAACTGGCATTAAAGTAAAATGTTAAACAATTGACACTATATATGCAAAATAATATAGGATTTAAACGTAGCAGTTCACAATGTTTGAAACGTTATCAACAAAATTAACATGCATATTTAAAAATAAAATTTTTATTAGAATATTTTAATAAATATTATAATAGCGAATATGAATGTGCTAATATACCAATAATTAATCAACGAGCTCGTAAGTCAATAAGATAAATTAAATAATTCTCATTTTACTACTAAATATTTTTCAATTACATATAAAAATAAAAATCCCTATTGTTTCCTCTGTAATCACTATGCTTAAGAATCAAGATGATTTTGATGATTAATATTATAATATATTTCAGTAGAAAAATTTTTAGGATATAGTTCTAAAGATTTATAACAAATTTTACCTTTGTACTTACTATTTTTAAATCTAATGTGGAATTTCAATAAAAGTACAATATTCAGGCTTAAAAATTCTAAACCGTTTCAAAACACTTTAACTGTCAAGAATTAATTGATACACAAAGTTTTGGAAAGAAGATAAATTAGGAAAATAGAGCACAATTACTCTAAATATGTCACTTTTCAAAGGTAAAAAATATTTACACTTGCTTGGATGACTAGAAATTCTATTTTCAGTGTTTCCTTAAGTGAAGAAGGATTTTCTCATATATGAATATATGTGTGAATAAATTTTATGTCTTCTTTACCTTGTTCAATATCATCCTTTTTTCAGTTTTTATGATTTTCAAATATGCTGTGTATTGAATTTTTGTTATTATCATTATGAATCAGAAATATGTGTGATGACTTTCTAAATAAAAGAATTAAATTTTTCGGGAACATTTATCCTTACTTTCTTGTGTTGTTTTTCAGATAAAAATAGGACAGAAAAATAGAAATGCTTATAGTTAATCAAGCTATCAATAAATTTCCTAAGATTGAGTTTTTTATGTAAAAAGATTTATGTTAATGAGACATTTCTTTTTAAAATGATAATTACATTTTTTAAAATTTAAAATACAATAGGTACTTTAATGTAATTTAGGCACTTTCTTTCAATAATAATTATTCCTTTCTTAGTTTAGTTCAATTAATTAGTTTTTTTATGACATATTTTTAGAAAGAATTTTAAATTCTGCTTGTTGCGCAATTTTCATACCTTATTAGACTGGAACTCAAAGTATAATTTTCCTATATAATCTGTTTAACGTGATGAGCACATTAATTAAAAAGAATCACATATTGTTTAATTATACTTCGGCTTCATATGTTACATCAGAAAAAATCTTTCTTTAATATTCAGATTTTTTAACAAAGTAATTTAACTAATAATTTATAAAAAACTAAGTTAATAAATACTCTTTAACAGAAATTTTATAAATTTTTCTATTAAATCTAAAACTATAAGTAAGTTTTATATTACTTTATATTCACAAACATGTATATATTTATAAATAAGTACAAAATATTCATTAAAATTAGTCTTGTTATTTTTTCACTGATATTACAGAAACGCATTGCTTTTGTTGATTTACTGATACAAACTGCATTTCTTTTTATCGAAAGCTCTTCGCGTAAAATTCCGTAAATATAAACATAATTTGAAAATCTTATATACAATCTTGCAAGCACAGGAATTGTTTATATATTCTGTTTCTTAATTTTCACTATTTTGAATTTATATTTTAGATTTGCCATATAAAATCAATCTTTCATAGTAATAAATTGATAAGTGTCTTTTATACATTCTTAGAAAAATAGAATTGATTCTACTCTGAAGGAGGGCAATTTCTTTCTTTCATTTTGTTAAAACTCAACCAGTGAATAAGATAGAAATTCACTATTTTGAAAAATGCAGCTGAAACTACTTTTCTAAGAAGAGTAACAGCAAATCGGTTAAAGTGGTAAATTAAATTGAAAAAAATATTAAATTCAAATGTATAACACAGAAATTTCTTGCTGTAAAAAGAAAAATTATTGCAGAATGTATAATTCTGAACAATTTATTTTATGAAGTTGTTTACAAAACTTGTCACAAAATATGCATATGAATATCTTTTATATTGTTTTATATTGCATACCTTTATTTGAAACATTTTAATGTAATAATAGATTATTTGCATGGTTTTCCTAATTATAACGGCTTTTAATATGCATTTAAAAATAAACATTTATTTTATTTAATTCTAAATTAATATATTAAACTTTTATTACAGAATAGATTAATTACTATGTTTTTTATCAAGTGAGTTTAGCATGTTAATTTTTAATAGGGGATAATAACGCCAACTGAGTCATCAGTTTAATTTATTATATTTAGCAATATAAACATTAGCAATACAATTGCTGTAATTGTATGTAAATAAAACTGGATAAATTATGATAAATATATTACTTAAAGAGTTTTGACATTTGTAGTCACTAAGTTTGCTTTAATTTATCAAAATAATGCGTTAGATATCATTTTGATTAAAGAAAAATTAAAATGATAATTAAAATTAATGATCAAGCATAAAAACATTTTATTCAGTTTTATGAAAAAATAAGAATATATATGGTTTGCATTTATATGCTTGATTATTTATTTGAAAATATACTTAAAATCTTTACTTAATAAAATAAGAATATTTTTGAAAGTCTCAGCTGGATTTTTTACATTTTTTTACAGAGAACAATTTATGGTTGAAATTTAAATAAGTTGTTCTAAAAATTCATTTGTATAAGTCAAAAGAAAATTATGACAATTAAAATTTGTGTAATATATTTTTTGTTACAATTCCATTATTATTTACCCAATATTTTATTCTAAAATTTTATATAAATAATATTCTAAAAAAGCTTTATTTTGTTAAAATAGTTTCTGATAGACGAGATTGATTTGATATGAACTCTAACTGAAAACCTAAAAATGAACAGTTTTTACATTAAAGTATATCTTATATTTGTGACTGTAAAATTCAAATATCAGGAAATATGAATATATAGTTTGGTAGTAGGATTCGTATTATACTTCAATTTTAACACACAAAAAAATCTAGTTTTCAATTAGTTTGTTACTATAATTTAACAGATTATAAATGTAATCATTTAAATATCAATAAAGGAAAGATATTACAACATTTGCATTCATTTTCACTCAAGTTTCAACTATTTTAAGCATTTAGCTTTTGCATGAATATGAGAGAAAATTTTTTGTATAATTCATTTATAATTATTATTTTCCTTGCCCTTAATTTAAAAACAAAATGGCCGAAAACCTAACCATATAATGCTATCACAGATGACAAAATTAAAGCAGAGATAAACATAAAAAAATCCATAAAATTTTGTATTTTAAAATTCAGTATTTCAAAATCTGTTTTAAACATTAACAGTTATTATTTTCTAATACGACATTTCTTGTCTAGTTTTCTAGAATAATTTACATGGAAAACAGCTGATTAAGCATTATATAATCATCTCTGAAATATACCAAATTACTAGTTATTTTAGAAACTATAATTTTAAATCACCGAAATCTAACTTAAATAGCAAGTTTTAGCAATTTTACAATATTAACATTTAAACAATTTTTAAATTAGTTACTTAAAATTAAAACTATTACCAAAGTAATAAGTAACTTTGTTGATATTTTTAATTTAAGATAACTAATTTAAATATTGTTAAATATCTATAAATTATAAAAATATCTGAAGATTCCATAATAGTTTTCAAATTTTATGCAGTTTTTTAAAATAAATTTTAGAATAGGTGTACATTAATTCTTATGAGTAATAATGCTTAGGAAATATTGTAATAAATATTTTCGACATTACTCAACAAAAAAAATTTCTAAAAGCTCAAAAAAATACCCATAAAATTTCAATTAATTTTGGATATTAAGCTCTTAATAAGAATTTTGCACTATTTTTTTTTAAAAAAACATATTTTTGTTTCAGCTGTCTTTTAATTAATAAAAGTTAGTGTTGTTTAAAATTATACAGTTTCAAAATTAGAATTTATACCTAAAATATTTATTACACAGTTTTAAAAATTATGCAATTTTTTAATTTAAAAACTTTTAATTAAAGATTATAAAACAATCTGAAAATTTTTCTGTTATACACGGATGCGTGTATCTAAGCAATTTTACAGTACACATTTTGATGTTCTAAAAGTAAATTCTTGCGAACGATTATAAAATTAATGTGGGAATAAAAATTTAGCTTTTGAATTTAATTCGATACTGTTAGATATCCTCTTTCATTGTTGTTATTAAATAAGAAATTTTCCTGGCTATTTAATAATATGTTGTCACTATTCATCAAAAATGTTCATCAGCGCACAATACTTAGACTACTCATTTTACAATTCTTTAATAACCATTGCGTACAAAGTTATAATTGGGTACAAACAAAGACACGCACAATAATGATTGAGTATTTTACAAGATAAGCATTTTTCTCATATTTAGTATAAGTAACGTATGAAAAAGAAATCATAATTTAGAAATAAAAATTTAAAGGCTTATTATTAGGTTTTTAATTACAATTAATGAATGAATATTTATTTTTGTCATTAACCATACACCAGGAGTTAACAAAGATATAAACCTATATTTACTATAAACTTGGTCAACTCATTTTCAAATTGTTTTATGCCTTATATAAGGTTTTACAGAACTAGGTATAGAAATTTTAAGTGACAAATTATATATTTTTAATGATAACTTATTTTGATTACAATTAAGTGATTTTTTAATAAAAAGTAAAACTGGTTTCGATAAAAGTTAAAACGGATTAATTAATACATGACTTGCTTTGCAGTTCATTATGCTCCTATATCACAACAGCTCATGGGATTTTTTTTCATGCTCTCTAGTGCAGAGTTGCTTCCCTGTCCATTTCCCAGATGGTCTATCCAAAATCTTTTCTTTTATTCAGGGTCATCCATCCAAAAAATTATTTCTTCCTCTGCCTCCACCGCATTAAGTGATACTCTTGTGAGTTAAGTTGGTTTTATTCTGAGGATTGATTAATATTTAGTTAATGATTATTAAAAAATAAGACAGAAAATAATATAAAGTGAACCACAGTCAGATATTAGAATATTATTTGAAATATATATATATATAATTCAAGATAATCTAAAAAGACATAAATAATTCTGAATAGATTTAAAAAGATGGATCAATTGTCTTTATTACAAAAACATTTAATATACAGGAAACTCGTGCAAGAGCTTATAGCTAATTTTTATAAATAAGTAAAAATTAAAGTATTTATTCCTATAATGTAAAAAAGTATCAAAATTCCAATATTTTTTAACTTCACACATAAGTTAAAAATTGAAATTCCTAACTGGATTTATCACTCAACATTTGTTGCAAATAAGGAATAGTTAGACAAGAATATTCAGTGTTTTTTGATTGAAATACAGTAGATTTTAGTATAATTTATTTTCTGTGATTTATGATCTGAGATTCTTAAATGCATTATTTCAATCTATGAATGTGTGTTTGAGGGAAAAGAATATTAATTAATGTTTTAAAATCATAACTCATAATATCAGTTCAAATAGGATTCAAGGACTTACCTTATTTTTGAAAATTGCTAAATAAGTTACACTAGAATTTCCTGTTAATATGAAGGTGTTTCAATTTCCTTTCTTCTAGAAAAGGTAGTACTCATTCCATGAAAAAATTGAAGTTCATTATTTTACAACAAAATCAAAATTTATAGTAAATTTTGCTTACTTTTAAATAACAGTATGATATAATCTTACTAAGAATATCTAATAATTTAACTGAAATAAAAATATGAAAAGCAAATTGGTTTGTAAAATGTATTTCACATAAATATCTACGTGAAAAGTGTAAAGAAAATATTTATGAATTTTTTAAAATTTCAAACTTTATTATAATAATAATGCATAACATATTTTAATGAGAACTCAGCTAATAAAAATGGAATAGGATAGATACCTACAAAGAACAATAAACACTTTAATTCCACTTTTAATTGTAAGAAAATATGATAGTTTTCCTTCCTTAAAATATGTTTTTTATTAATTCATAAATTATTAAAAACAAAATGCTTTACATTTTGCATGCATTCTTTCACTCTCTCCTTCTACATATATTTTAAAAATAGAAACCATTGATGTCCAATTATTACCTTTAGATCATTATTACCTATTCATTACGCATGTATTCTATCTATAAATTTTTCATCATTATCAGTCAGGTTTCTTCTTTATGCTTATTATATTATAATGTAAATTTGTAAAACAGATGATTTACAGCATTTAAATAAATTCATTTTTATGAAAAAGGTATTTTATAAAAAACAAAAGCTTTCAGAAACACGTAAATATTTTGATATTTAAAGTACATTAAAACAGTAAAATATATTTACACTTCAATTACTGCTTGTTACAAAATTTAGATATGCAATGTCATATGTCTTTCCTTAGATTTAACTCTACAGTTACACTTCTTAGTTAACTCTACAGTCTTTCTTCTTAGTTAACTCTAAAGTCTTTCTTCTTTACTAAGATAAGAAGCAAAAAAAAAAAATAAATATGCTAAGCTAAGGGACTAAAATGAAAATGCAACATGAAATCATTACAAGCAATTGCAGTTGATCTATGTAAAATTATAAATTTGTCATAGACTCTAATGTAAACTCATGCTCGATTCCAGTAATTTAACATATTTCATAAAATGCCAAAGTATTGTAATAAACGTATTCTGGTTTATATCTGTAGAATGATATCAAGCCAAAAAATGAATATTTAGCTTTATTATCCAAACTAAGTGAAAGCATACTTTCAGTTCCTCAGAATATAATTCAATTTGAAGTAAATAGTAAGTTTGAAATGAATCTCAATGACTATGGATTATATTCAGAAGTTTATACAATAGTGGAAACAATATATATTATAATGATATATTTTGGATACTTATTGAATTACAGGAAATAATGACTTGCCGTACAGCTTTGATTATTTTTCTACATTTGTCTGAATTAACGAAATATTGCTTTTACTGCGAAATGTGGTTTGAAAAAATCCACCTTTTTCAGAAATTAAGAAGAAACTTCATAACAAAGTGCCGATTTAAATCAATCAAAGTAATTCTCATTTGCATTATACCGTAACCATATAAAAAGAATGGAGTTAAATGTTTTTTTAATATAGAGTTTCGGTAGAGAAACTTCTTCCCATAATTCAGATCACCAATATTTATTCTATTTATTTAAGAAGTGTAATATGTCTGTCACTCATCCAATGGGGAAAAACCATTCGATTTTTTTTAAGAGTGAATGTTTCATAAAAATATACAAGTTTCATAACAGATGAGTTATGTTTTTCTTCCAACACGAATATATATGACCATCAAGTACTTTCAGCGTTAAAACAATCACAGAATGCAGGTGGCAACACAGTACAGTTGTGCAAATATATAGGGTCTGTGATGGATTCGGAATCGTTGGATTGTAATCTCTGGTGTAATGCAGAAATGGGGTTTTAACCAACGTTCAGAAATACATAATTGGCTTTCTGGTCAAGGGTAAAACCATTTCCTAAAAGGTTAAGTTTGTTATCTGTTCGCATGCCACATGATAAAAGTACATCTTATCAGAAAAAATAGGATTATCCAAAATCAGTGACGTGACAAATGTGGTGCACTTCTGGTTGTGCAAACGTTCGGACGTGCTACCGTTGAGGAACTAACTACTCAAATGAAGCAAAGGGTTACAAACAGGGTCTTCCAAACTACTGTTTATAGAAGGTTTCTATGTTTGGACTGACGACGCAGATACCTGGTTTATGCACATACGCTGATGCTGTTCATTATCAACGAAGATTGGAATTTGCATACGAGTACATCGTCTGGTCGTCCACTGAGTGGCGACAAATAGCGTTTCTGATGAATCCCGTATTATGCTTCATCGGACAAATGATCACTGGCATACACAATATGAAGCCTCCTAAAGCAAGCACCTTGCAACCACTTTTTGAAGACTAAGCTGGAATTGGAAGTATTATGGTCTATTGAATATTTTCATAACATTCTCTTAAATAATTCATCAAATATGAAACGCACGTATTCCTGCATAAGTATTACTTAATTTCAAATATTTTTCAGAAATATTCATAAATTGTTAGATAATTTTGTAAAACAAAGTCAGATTATTATTCAAAGCATTTTCAAATGATCAGACGTGCATAGAAGAATAACTAAGTACCTTTATTTAACAGTTCAATAGAACTCGTTTCTCTGAATTATTTTGTAAAATATTGTAACTCATTTTAAAATTAATTATTTATGCAAATTATGGGTAATTTTTTTTGAAGTATTATCTTTCAATATTATGTTACACCTGCATTTCCGATCTGTCTCTAAGTTTATAACTCTCATAATAGGCGCAATCAACGTAAACTGCCATGAATGATATCTTTAGAAGTATTTATATTCACTTGACAATTTAGCTGATGTTACATTCAAAATTAAAAGAAAACAACAGAGCAGTTTTTGAGTTCACTTTATAATTAATTCTTGTAAATTACTTTAGATCAATCGAATTTTGTTAGGATTAAAGTATAATGGGTTGGCGTGCAATCTTTTAGACTGAAACAGTTTTTAAATTAATGAATATACACCATACCCAACATTAAAAATGCAACACCGTGAAGGAGTGGACAGAAAACCATAAAAACTTCCTGAAAGACGCACCTTTCAGAGTTATGCAAATGATGTGAAATAAACAGCTTTCCAATGTCAAGTAGTAAAAGATATAAGGCAAGGAACCAGCAAAGTAAGCAATATTTGCATCATTATTGCTGATTGGAAAATAATCGATGAAAGTTTGTTTTGTTGTAAAGAACCTCTGTTATTGCAGAGAATACGAGGTCGTTGTCAGGGAAGCCTGTTCTTGAAGACAAAGAGTTTACAAAGGGCATAGTTATTAGACTGAGAAAGGAGGGTTGGTCCTCACGGCAAATCGCAGCTGACAGATACCTGGACGCGTCCTCAGTTCACCGGTCGTGGAGAAGTTAGTTCAAACAAGGAACTGTGGAACGTTTGGTGCCGGAGCAGCACGAGTGGATCAGCGCATCCGAGGGGAGGCTTTGGCAGCGCTGCAAAGCACATCTACCGAAATTTAGCACCATGTGCAAGACACCCTGGGTGCTTCCATATGGAGCAAAACCATTTGCCGCCGATTGGTTGAGCTCAAAGAATATTACCCATGATACCACAGAATAGAAGCCAACAGTCTTTAATGGTGTCTGATTAGGGTGATTGAGGATGGAGTGGCACAGGATCATCTTCTTAGATCAGTCATGCTTATGTTTCTTCGGTGATAGTTGACATGTACTAGTGTGCTGTCGACAAAGAGACAGGTTCAATCCTGTAGAAATTGCGGAACGCCCCAATACTCAACAACGCAGCATCATGAGCATTTAGGGTGTCATTGAGTACAATTTCAGCATACTTATAATTCGTATTCACGGAACTATGACAGCTTAACGTCACACGGATGACGTGCTGTGGCGAGTGACTCTCCCCTACATTCAGGGGCATTTCACACCTCTTGCAAAATGCCCTTTATCAGCAACATAACCCCCAACCGCCCTTAGCTCGCATCAACTAACATACCCTGAAAGGTCTACAGCTGCTTTTTTGGCCACAGTGTTCACCAAATCTTTCAACAATCGATCACGTTTGGAGTAGGTTTGGGTGCCATTTGAAGATTCTTCCATGCCTTCCTCAGAAGAAACCTTTTGGCAAATGATTAACAGGGAATGGAAATCCTTTCCTCAGGATGCCATCTTTACTCTCATTGACTACGTGCCTAGACATGTTGGTTCGTGTATCACCGTCTACAACCTACTGACCCGACGCTGTTCTCTTCTCTATTATGCATATTTGCCGAGTTTGCACCTCTCTGGCTACTCCGTCTCGGTGTTGCATTTTCAATGTCGGGCAGTATATGTTTAATAAAAATTTGATTTTATTAACAATATTTTGAAAGTAATTATTGTTCATATAGTAATTACACGTGAATACCATTGTATTTGAAAGAAGGTTTTAAAAGTATTAAAATGACCTTGTTTATATAGATGCCATTTAAGATATTTCTGATTTAATTAATATAACTGAAAGATATTAAGATATGATTGCGACATAAATATTATCGATGACTTTTAAAAACGTGTGATAATAAGAACATGAAATCTAGATTAGGAACAAAAATGTCAGTTGCTTACTCTTACTCTCTTTCTAGTATTCAAATGACTCTCAAATAATTCATTGTTTATAATAAACTCTCTCTCTTTATTAATTTACTTACGTGCTCCTAATACAAATATAAAGTTCATATAAATCTTAAATATTTCTTGATATTGTGCAAACAACTTAACTTTGGAATATATTTTGGTCAATAAATTCGTTTTATTAAAATAACTGATTCAATATCATGCGAAAATATTAAATTAAAGATATAATTTTAAGATGTAGGAGATTTTATTTTCAAAATAGTTTGTATTATAATTATATTTTTGATATTATTTAAACAATTTTCAAATTCCAATTTCAAATAAAATAAAAACAATGATTGAAAATTATTTAGTTGAAATACATTGATATGCACCAGTTTTCCTGCTGTAAATCTTCATTTATACATCTATAGAAATGTGATTTAAGAACATTTTGGACTAACATTTAATGTCATCTTGTAAGAGGACGATGTTTAATTTTCAATCTGCCTCTTTCATTGATCATTTACTGTTGAAACATTTAATTTACTGAAAACAATTAAGTTGAATTTGGGTTTGATGAAGTTTTCTCATTTCAGATGAGGAAAATGAATTGAGAATAGGGACATTGAAGTAAGTTAGGAACTAAACTATTTCTAAAGAGGATAATTTCATAAAATTTTTTAAGAAGAGTGTATTTGAGAAAATATTGATTTCATTAATAAATATAAAATAAATGTAAAAATATGTTATTTAATTGTTATTTGTATAAAATTTATATACTTTTAGAAAATTTCGCGATTATTTAATAATGTGTAATAGATCGTGTCTACATATTTGGTTAGGAAATTTAAGAAATAAAATATTTAATGAAATTTGTTTAAATTCGTTATATAGAAACTGAGCTCCTTTTACAATATACTATTATTTATGTTAAAATTATTCGAATAAATTATTGAAAATATTTTAGGAAATTTAAGCAATTCTCATATTTTGTTTAAAAAAACAGAAAAAATAAGAGAAAATAAAAATTTTTGCTTTTTAAAATAATCTCTCATTCTGCTAATAAGTTAATTATTTTAAAATTAAGAAATATTTTATTTTTAAATAAGTAAAGAGATGCTGAAAGTGATATACCTTTACATATTATTTTTTACACAGATTATTTAAAATTACAAAATACCTTGCAATTTAAAAATTATATTTTGGAGTTGTAAGTTATTGTTTTTTATGATAATATTAACAATGCATTAGAGTAAATATTGACTCGTTATTCATTAAATCTAAGTCTACATATTATGTATTGAATTTGATTTCAATTATTGCATATTAAATTTATTAATGTATTATATCGTACTTGCTTATTAATATAATAAACAAGCATTTGGTTTATTTAAATTTTATTTGTTCATTATATGTAGGATAATTAATATATTTAATTTAATAAAAAAAATTATTTAACTTAGTTTAATTTTGATAAAATATCAATCTGATTATTTTTTAAATCATCTGTAATAAGTACTTAGAAAATCATTGTAATAATTACTTTTTGTTAAAATACACACATCAAGAAAATTATACTTTATTTCTTATAAATTTTTAAGTAATTAATTAGTACGAATTGATTTATAATGAAATAGGTTCAGAAATAGTATTGGAGTCTTTGGAATAAAATAATATACTTTGATTATTTAGACATATTTAATTTATATAGTAAATTAATGCTATTTTTTATTATAAGCTAAATAATTGAGACAGCTAAACATTTGATTTCTTATTGAATAGTAAAAGAAGTCTAACTAAAATTGTTTTATATTGAACCATTCGTGTTTGCTATTTAATGTAAATGACATTACTAATACATTTAATAAATTCTTAAAAATTTCATTTAATAATATTTTAAAATGAAAAGACTTTGGTACTTTAAAATTTTCATTGTATTAAACAACAACAATAAATTTTTGACAACAACAATAATTTTTTTCTCGTAGAGTAAAGAGAAATTTATTGTTGTTATCTCTTTTTATAACTTCACTGATTACCCACATAATCTGAAATTTTCTTATTAAAAATACTGATGAAGAAAGATATTAATTAATAAGGAATACGGTAATTTTTTTTATTAAATGAGTCAAATAGATTCATGTCTGTCTGTTAACCAAAAATGTATATATTATGTACAATGAATCGGTTATTTATTGAAAAACATACGAAAAAGGATAGCATAAGAGAAAGGAAAACACAGGGAAATTGTTAGAAAACATAGGAAAAATGAATGATACCTTTGAGCAATGATTTGGAAAATCAAAATCTACTTCAATTTTGCAGATTTGATTTTAGTTCTATTTTGCAGTATCATTTGAATGGAAATTTTATTAATACTTACAACCTTTAAAATGTTTTTTAGTAAGAAAGAGCTCATTTGTTAATTTTTTCCTGGACGTTATAATAAAAATTGAAGATTTTATTGTTAAACTTATAAATGTGTTGATTATGTTAATGCAAATAATAACTGATCAATTTTGTAATGAGCAATCTTTAAATACTTTAATCTAGTGGTGTGTGCTTAAATTTCAGGATTATTTTATGTGTCAAAACTCATTCCATTACATTTTGCCTTAAAAATGTATCGTAGTTATAGTTCTGATTGTGTAACGAAGTAAAGAAGTTATATGAAAATATTTGTATGATTTTAAATTTGAGTCAAATATTTAATTTGCAAGATATAATCCACTGCTTTTTAAAATTAAAAAAAATCAAACCAAAGCTATTTTTTATACAGATATTTTTGTGTTTTAAAAATATTTTACTCTATTTTCATCACAAAAAATTGAATGTAGTAATCATATTCCAGAATAATTTTTATAAATTTAATGGAAATAATAAAAATTTGTAAGACTGAATTTTAAACTAAAGAAGCGCAATTTGTGTGTGAATATGAATTCAAGAATATTTAATATAATTAAGTTATGAATGGAGTTAAATATATTCTTTTTAAATAATTAATTATGTAGTATTGAAATAAATTAAACTTGTGTTCTAAGATGAATTCCAATTTAATTCACTATTCACTATGTAATTACAATTTTACTTTTTTTAATCTAACAACACTATAGTAATTATTTTATTTTGTATAAATTAATCTCTTTACATTTATAAACCATTGAATTTTTACGTGCATATTTTATTTGTTTTGTTAGCCTTTAAATTAAAATGTTTACTTTTTGTTACCCGTATTTATAGATAAAAAGATAAAAAATAAATACTTTTCACTTTAAATAAATTGATTTCTTTGTCAGATTCTTAAAAGATTAATTAAGAATTCAGAAGTCTTAAATTCTTTTTATAGAAAACTAAAAACTATTTACTAAATCTATAGAACAATGAATGATATTCACCTTTAAGCAAATTAATTTTCGTTCGTATTGATCCAATAATGATTTTTATAAAGAAAAAAAGCAACGTTTACTTAAAAATTAGAATGTGTGATAATCAGGATATATTTTTTAAATATTTTTTATTTTTAATTATTCATGCTGGGTAAATAGAAAAATAAACCATAAAAATGAATTAAAATATTATATTTATAATAAATTACAGTATTTAAATAATGGAGACGCGGCTCTGAAATATTATGAAACAAATTTTTAATTTGATTAGCATTTATTTAATTAAGTTTATCATACAATTATTCCAAATAGTTTATTTACCTAACATCATTCATAATCTAATTTAATTACATTAATTTTATATATATATATATATATATATATACACACACACACACACATATATATATATATATATATAAGGATGCATGTATGTGTGTGTATAATTTAGAATAAATATATATGAAACAAAAACCCCCCTATGTATATATTCAATACATTTCATTTAAAATTTTGTGAAATTTTGTGGTATTTTCAAAATTGCTCACATTAAAGTGTGGAGGCAAATGTAGACAACTTCGAATACACTTGTGACTGTATCATGAAGTTTTAAATTCTTTTGAATACTCAGGAATATAAATATCTTCAAAAATCAAATTTGTTGTTATAATATTTGCTATTTAAGGA
The DNA here is from genome assembly GCA_030067965.1 of Latrodectus elegans. Lineage (NCBI taxonomy): Eukaryota > Metazoa > Arthropoda > Arachnida > Araneae > Theridiidae > Latrodectus > Latrodectus elegans. Next base: position 32,643,153 of record CM057813.1, read on the forward strand.
AAAAAATGAGAAGTAAGTATAGAACGCCTAATGAAATTCTTTAAATAGAGCTAAATGGTATTTAAAAGTATATAAAGTCAATTTTAATGAATGAAATTAAACTTGCATCTTATATTCTATTCCAATAAATTGCACTTTTACATTAGATACACAAATAATTATGTAGAAATGAATGAAATTTATATAGTTTGGAAAAAATGTAAAGGTAAACAAGTGAAGGGGAACGAAATATATGTGGAACTTCTTTGGAGGCATTGAGGAACGGGCAGCTTAAAAGATGTTATTAGTTGTAAAGTATTTGATTGTTTTACTTATGTTTGGCTCACATTTTATGGAGAGAGATATTTTGATAGGCATTTTATCCTAATAATGTGTTATGAGTAAGAAATAAGAGTAGAAAACGTAAAAACATTCATCTCTACAAACTCTTGAGTTACTGCATGAGGTTTCCACAAATTACTTATATGTAGTCATTTGAATTTATATAACTTATTATCCTTTTAATATTGTATCACATAATCACTACTTTTCTGACCAGATTCAAAACTGAAATTTGATGTAGAAATTGGCTTTACTTTTTTGTAATCCAAAAATACTTTAATGCTTTAGCATAATAGAATATTTCCAATATATCTACACATATATGAATTAACTTTGATTTGTTATTTCAAATATTTATATAAGAATTTCTGATTAGCTACATCGTTAAAAATACAGATGTAATATTTATACTTTGCAAAAATTAATCAAGATATTACAAATGAGTAGTACCACTTATTAAAATTACTGGCTTTAAAAAAAGTTATAAAAAATCCTTGATTTATGGTAGACGAGAGAATTATCATGTCGGCCTAATCTGAATATTTTATCAACCACGTTTCTTTCATTTTTATAGATCCAGCTTCACAATCCATTCCAGTATTAGAGAAACATGTTTAGACAATTCATGTGTAAGAGACTCTTATCGTTTGAATAATTTAAACCACGTCCCTCAACTTATTGTTAATTCATCTTATATTACTATTTGCTAGTGACTATACAAGCTTAATTTTTTTCCATATGTAAGATAATTTTTATCAAAATTTCAGGAGAAACACTAATCAAATAGAAATATTACTTAATGAATATTTAAGCGATACACAAAAAAGGATAAAATGCTCCATAGATAACGTGAAGTTACAGTTTATGAAATAGAAATAGAATTACTGTTTATGAAATGTTGCTCTTTTGTGTTTCTCTACACTTAGGTTACCTTTATCTATGTGCATTAAGGCATTAAATGGAGCTATTGGGTCAGTATAGAACAATATAAAGCAGAAAAATGTAGTCTAGTTATTTTTTATTACAAAAAAAGTTCCTGCAGCTTAGAAATTTTAGAGCATTTCTGTTCATTGTTGTTGTTATCTTAACCAGTAAAATAGTACAATGGAATTAAATAGATGCAAAATTGCCAAAGACAGCTCTGACCACATCTAAAATTTCCTTGGTATGAAGGAGCTGATGGGGAGAATCGATTCGGATCCTGGAGAACTTTGCCAAAATAGCAGCGCAATCAAAGATTTGGTGGATAGAGAATTCAGTGCCTGTGCAGTGAGGACAGCTCCTGTAACTTAGTTAACCACAGGAAGATATCTTCATTCCCTTGGAATATTTGGTCCTCATCTGTCTTAGTCGGTTGAGATAGCAAGGTTACAGTTTAAAGAAGGGATGAAGTGCTTCTGAGAAGAAGAATGAAGTATTTCTCGGCTGACTATTGCCTCAGCATCACTGAGGGTCAAGTTGTTGAAAAATTGAGGATTATTTTAAACTTCTTTGGTGAGGTTGTCAGCTTTCTCATTGTCATTGATGCTACGTGCACTTTTATCCATTGAGGAATGCAGATTCTTTGGGCTATTGTCATTTTGTACAAGAACAGGTTAATATCTTTAATGACTTCGAAGTTGTCCCTGAAAATGGCTTGGAGTACAGATCTAGTGTCAGTGTACAGTAAAAATCCATTAGAAGTTTGGATCGCTTTGAAGTAAAAGATTTTCAAAGCTTCTTTGGTCACTGGCTCTCAGGTGTAAATTGAGGCAATTCTATTGACAGATATTTCCTGGTATTCAAATTTACCATTTGCCTCAATGATCATTAATTTAGGTTATACATCTTCTGGTCAAACACTTCAAGTATATGTTTGAAGGGAGGTAATTTGTTACTCTTACGAATCACAAGTCGTTGACTGTACCAAACCCTTAGAAAAATAATAAGGAATCATGGCAAAGACATTTACACAGGACATTTTGAGATTCAGATTTTTCTGTATATTTTCATCATAAGAGATTTTATTTGACACAAAACGTAAATAAAACAGTTCGTATTTTCATCTACAAAAACTTTTATAATGTGACAATTAACAGAAAAAAAAAGATTTAAGGTGAAATTTTATTTAGTTTCATGTAGAAGGTGTTCACAAATCAATGATTTTATACTTTAAAATTAAACCTACTATTAAACAGATGACTGCTGGATTTGTTTCACATAGAAGATAAAAAGTATGTTAATGATAGAAGTCAGATATCAGAAATTCAAGGTTATAGAACATCTAATACATTTTTGGAATCAGATACTCGTGTTTAGTATATACAACAATAGGCTATTTATTACCTTCTTTGTAAAATAAATTCATACTATCTAATCTATCTCAACAAATTTGTGTTAAGATGGAAGTCATCCCATTCATATATCATTGCAGAAATAGCAAGCAAAACTTTTTATGAGTCAGTAGTGTCCATAGTTGAAGTGGCATGTACGCATTTCATGAGTTGAAAAATATTCCATAAATGGTAAGGAAAGCCTTTTATTGATATGTAGATTTGTAATGACATGTAAAATTATTATTAATCAAGGAACGCAATTTAATTATCGATTTTACAGAAAATTATTTATACAGTGCTAAAGTCCATCACGTTATAGTAATCCATTTCTAGGGAACAAGATAATAGGGAGGTTGCATAAAAAAGCTGAAAGTTTATATAAAAGCTCGCTATAATTATCAATGGCCTGAATTATAATCAAAAATTCTGTTAGAACTCCGTTATGCCTTAAAGTGTGGCACCAAAATCATTCGTTTACTTAAATAGTAAAGGGAACAGATATTAAATTTGGTGTCAAATCTTATATCAAAATTGAACCAGGATAATTGGTTCAAATTTTGCTGGTTGAAATTTGATATAAGGATAATTGGTTCAATAAAGTATTAAATGACACGAATAACTGTAAAATAATCAAAATTCATTGTTCTGCCAATCAAAAAATGATTATGAATAAGAAAAAAGATGTTACGAATCAAAGAATATAAGAACATAAATATAAGCAATAGGAGCTAAAACTCGGGTTTTTATGGGAAAAAAATTAGTTGAACTATATACAAAATCTGATAGAAATGACAAAAATTCTTGAAGTTCCTTACAAATATTATTTTTATTGGTAGTCAAAAGATAACGTATAAATAAACTACTGATTATTGTAAATACTGTACCTCATCATGTTATTTTAAACAGTTAAACTTAGGAACATTCAAGTGAAAAGCTTTTCAGAAACACAAATGATAGCAAATATCTTTAGCTGATTATAGAAAACAGATCAAGTTGTTTATCAGTTTTAGTTATTAAAATTGGTCTATAATTGTCTGACCTTACCCTACCATGATTTTGCATATGTGTGAGAGTAATATGTTGGGAAACGTAATAATATAAGGGCATCATTCTAAAAAATTTGGTAGAAGTCTTTTATAATTGAAAATAAATGTTTATTACCTATGCTCACTATATACACTACTGGCCATTAAAATTGCTATACCAGGAAGAAATGCAGATAACAAAATGATATTTATTGGACAAATATATTATACTAGAACTAACAAGTGATTAAATTTTCAAAAAATTTGATTGGATAGATCCTGAGAAATCAGTACCCATAACAACCACCTCTGGCAGCAATAACAGCAGTTATACGCCTGGGCATTGAGTCAAGCAGACATAGGATTGCATGTACAGGTACAGATGCCTATGCAGCTTCAAAACGAAGCCACAGTTCATCAAACGTAGTGACTGGCGTTTGGTGACGAGCCAGTCACTCGGCAATCATTGACCAGACGTTTTCTATTGGTGAAAGATCTGAAGAACGTGCTGGCCAGGGCAACAGCCGAACATGCTCCGTATCAAGGAAGGTCCATACAATACCGGCAACATGCGGTCGGGCATTATCCTGCAGAAACGTAGGGTTTCACAGGGCTTGAATAAAGGGTAGAGCCACGGGTCGTAACACACCAGAAATGTAACGTGCACTGTTCAAATCACCGTCATTGCAAACAAGAGGCGACCGAGACGTCTATCCAATGGCACCCCACACCATCATGCCAGGTGATTGGCCAGTATGACGATGACGAATGCATGCTGCCAGTGTGCGTTTACCACGATGCCGCCAAATACGGATGCGACCATCATGATGCTGTACACAGAACCTGGATTCATCTGAAAAGATGACATCTCGCCATTCGTGCGCCCAGGTTCGTCGTTGATCACACCATTGAAGGCGCTCTTGTCTATGACGCAGCGTCAAGGGAAGCCGCAGCCATGGTCTTCGAGCTGAGAGTCCATGTTGCTACAAACGTCGTCGTACTGTTCGTGCAGACACTTGTTGTCTTCCAAACGACCCCGTTTCTTGACTAACGGCTCGTGACGTGGTTGCACGATCCAATACGGCCATGCGGATAATATGCCTGTCTTCTCGGCTGCTAGTGACAGGTGGCCGTTGAGATCTCGCATGGCGTTCCGTATTACCGTCCTGAACCCATCGATTCCATATTCTGCTAACGGTCTTTGGATCTCGACCGACGCGAGCAGCAATACTGCGATAAGATAAATCGCAATCCCGGTACGCTACAATTCGACCTTTATCAAAGTCAGAAATGTGCTGGTACGCATTTCTCTTTCTTACACGAGGCATCACAACAACTTTTCACCAGGCAACAACGTTCAAATGCAATTTGTGTATGAGGAACCGGCTGAACAATTTCCTCATTTAAACACAATGTAGGTGTCGTTACTGGCGCCTGCTTTGTCTGAATGCGCTGAAAAGCTAATCATTTGCATATCACTGCACTTTCTTCCTTTCGTATAAATTTCACGTCTGTAGCATGTCGTCTTCTTGGTGTAGCAATTTTAATGGCCAGTAGTGTAAATATTAAATATGATTTAACAAACTTAGAAAATATTTAACGCTCATAAAACATATTCTTTTTAACTTTTATTTTCATTGTATTTAAATTAGTTAGTGTTCACATTGTGACTGAGTTAACGGTTAGGGGATTTAATTGACAATAAATGCTTAACATAAGCTTTAAATAGAGTATTTCTTTCACATTTTTTGCATGTTGTTTTTAAAAGCATAATGATACTGAAAGGAATTTTAAATAACAAATATAAAGAGCTTCGTAATTCCTATGAAATATTAACCATCAAATTGCATATTTATAATTTCTGTCAGAGCTTTAACTACTCTTTAAACACATATTTAACTATATCAAACACTAAATGGATTTAATGGTTACTAGCTTCCTGATTAACTATTTTATATATTATATCCTTATCACACACTTATTTCCTTATTCACTAAGTATAGAATACTTGATCAAAAGAATTATCTTATTCTTCTCAGTTAAAATAGCTTATAAAAATTATTAAAATATTTTAAGGTTGTAAGCAAATGCGTAATTTTTATCGTAAAATGTAAATTTTATCGTTATTAATATAATGTAAATTTTATCGATTATTATTATTAATGTAATGTAAATTTTATCGTAAAATGCGTGTCTTAAAATTCATGTATACAGTTTCTAATGCAAAATAAATTTTTCAGCATGGTTTTCAACTTTTTGATACATAAAAATGATACTTTATAATTTTATGGCAATATTAGCAATAAAATATTATTCACTAAAATTTAAAACCTTATTTGATTTCTTCCATAAAATATTATACTTTCTGATATCTGATTCTGATTCTCAAAATAAATATAGTTGAAAGAATCTTGACAATTAATGAGATATTTTGGCATTTTTCTACGCTTAATGGGTGTTCACATTAAGAGCTGAAAAAGAATAATTTATTTTTTTCAACCTTTTGTCATTTTTAATTTAAATTTACAATTTTAAAAAAACACAAGATTTTTAATCTAATATTCTATATTATTACTATTGTAAATAAGATGAAAGTCTAATCTCGTATTTGATTACATTAATTATTATATTGTATTTATAATATTTTCGACTAGTACTGCTGTTACAGATTATTATGTTCACTTATGTAATGAAGCCTATTGTAAAAGTGAAGCGATTTTGTGTTAGAATTCAGAATAAAAAGTAATTTTGCCTGAATAAGTATCGCTGAGTTTGCGTAATTCAAAATTTATAATATATCTTTGCAGAAGTTTTTATGGTGAAAATATTTTCTTACTTCGCCTAAATTTTGACATAATCTGAAAGAAAAATATCTGACTCAGACTAAATTGTTGTTTTTTAATCGAGTTGAGCTGCTGCTTCTTGTGGAAAATTTCATTCCCATTATTCTAATATTATCAAATTTACTAATATCTCCGAGTTTGGAGTTTCTGATAAATTAAATAAAGTCCTTTTATTAATTTACCTAAGCAGTAAGTAAAAAAAATTTGAAAACTTTATTTTTCATTTCGAAAACAAATTTAAGAAATAGAAAGTTTTTTACAGTTTTAACTGATAGGAAACAGTACATTCTAATATTCCATAAGTCATGGCATGAATTAAACATCGTTTCAAATATACATTTTCTGTATGAAATTTAAAAAACTTTGATTAAATATTCACATTAGAAGAATGTATTTCAAAATGAAAAAAAAAGGGAGATTTATAATATTCAATATGTAATACATTCTTGACACACCTTTCTTCAAATCAGTAGACTTTTAATTAATTAGCTATTATACTTTTTGAACTGTAGTTCATACTACGTGTCTTTCAAAATTGTCTCCAGAAATCCTTTACTAAATAATGAGATGTTGAAATCTTGCGCATCAATTAAATGCTATAATCTCTGTATGGAATTTTTAAGAGAATCTCTTCAAATGTACTAAACCGATACTTTTCAATCAGAAATTTAAATTTCTATAATTTAAAATTGAAAATATTTTAATTCCTAAACTCTATTTTCCTTACCTATTAAAAATATTGTGTATTGTGTATGTTAACATTAAACATATAGATTATTACGTCAGTAATTTTAATAAAATTTGTGGAAAAATTAAAGAATTAAAAAGTAGTCCTACAACAGCAAAAAAACTTAGATAAGATTTGAAATGAATTATTTGATAAATGTCAGAATAAATTCAGTCACATAATGTCGATGCATAGAAATATGTATTTGAATCATCAATGTTGTCATATATACGTGTGCGAGAGAAATTTAGTCATTAAAAAAGCAAGAATGACCCTGTTAATTTCACAATCAACATTTCTTCTAATTTATAAGTAGTCTGTTATGTTTCCTCTTCCTTTTTCTAACTTCAAATAATGTAACAACTCCTTCTTTTTCGAAAATAATTTAATCGAATATATAATTTTTTAGTTATTATTCTATCAATATAGTTACATGAAATATATAGTATTATCTTTGTGTATATATTACTTAAATTTAATGAAAGTTTCATTTTTTATGAAAATATTGCTTATAAAGAGCTTTTATCGAAAAGAAGAGAAATCATAACAGTAAAAAAATAATATAGGACAAACATGTTTGATTATATTCTAAAGAAATTCGAAAACAGATTCTTAAAATAAGATTTCACAAACTCTTTTTAAGGAGCAATAATAGTACTTATGCGCTGGTATATTGAGCCGTGCTGAGACTGAATGTCAATGCGTAAATGCAATTGAATGGCAAGTCACTCAACAAACATTATTATGGTATTTTCTGTTAATGAGATATATAAAGAATGTAATATTCAGGAGCGCATTCAAAATATTCTGTTTTAAGGAAGGTTTCTAAAATACCAGAAATTAAGATCGCAGATTATTATAGATTAATGCAAACGATGGAGTCACAACAGAAATGTATAAACAGAAATAAAATGGCTGTTTTTCGAAGTAAATAAGGAGACTGAAATTGGCACGACAGTCTTCACTTGTTTTCTGGGGGTAGCAATAAGAATTTTTAGAAATAAGGACAGATGTAACAAATTTGTAAATTTGTGTTTCACTTGCTTATTTTTTTAACATTTTATGGCAATATGTATATAAGTATATACCTGTATATATAATTACTTATGCATGGGTAATTATTTTTCAAAATACATTTACAGCCAAAAACCTACGCACAAAGGAGTAAGAATTGTATGAGTGCAAAATTTTGTATGTCGGTAGATGACGTGCAGATTTGCAAATAATTAGTACAGTGTGAATTGCAAAAAAGCTATCACATTCCATTAAACTTCAAAGAGATTTGATTGGTAATGTATGATGGTGATGCATTTGTTTTATAATCCAATGAGCAGACCGTTTTTATATGTATTTATTTGTTACAGAGAAACGCATCTGCTTTAGAGCACATCTACGCATAGAGACGCTCTTACATGTCCACGGAAACAATGTAAGCAGTTGTCAGAATTCGGGAAAATAAGAATAAAGATGATAGAAAATGGGTAGACAACTAGCTACATAAGATGTCCTATCTGTATTGTCAGGTGTTATTGGAACCAGTAGACCAGAGAAAAAACTATTGCATGACAGCAAAACTCAGGATGCTCGCGGGAGAGCAATAGTCAAGATGACTAGCACATTATACCATATAGACGAATAGTGACAACTGTCTGATTGTACGCCGTCCGTAGACATATTTCACTACGGATCTTTGAGTCTGTTAGTACCATCGCAAGTCATCTGGCTTAGTGCTTCAGTAGTCACGTACGACTGAAGCACTTATTACATTACTATCATTGACAACCAACACCCATTTGTAATGCTGTTACATTTCAAAGCATTTTACAGTAACCAAATGGAATGAGTCTACCTATCTAGAAGAATTCACTTCAATTTTGGTTGACAATCATGTATATTATTTAGACCTCTGTGGTTAACCACTCAATCCTGCCTTGTCAGTACAGCGGTACAGTGCGTTCCCAAATTGTGTGACAGTATGGATGCTTATCGCAAACGACGTATGGTTACTCCATACGTCGTGAACTAATATTAGTTCACGATACTATTTTGCAACGGGATAATACTCGTTGATACACCGAAAGAATTTCATCATATTTCAAAACTAGATCTGCAGATCTGTCATTAATTAAACTTATCTGTGATCATTTAAGACAGAATGTGGGACAGCTTATGAATATGGTCCAGTTAAATGTGCGTTTACACTAAATGTGGAACGAGTGTCGTGAGCCGAATGTGCCGAAGACATCATATGCAACTTGCCTTTTTCAATATCCGACTGTATCATATCATGTTACCCGAAAAGGTACAAAATTTCTTTTCTTTTTTCATTTTTATGAGCAATAAATGGTCATTTTACTTTGCTTTTGTAATAACTTTCTTACATCAACATTTTAAATTACGTATATAAAATTTCACTCTATTCTGATAATTCTTTTTGATGTTGCAATTTTTATGGTAAAGAGTGTTTTAAAAATAAGTTAAGTACTAATTCTCTTCAATATATTTTTATATTCCTTATAATTTTTTTCATTTTATAATTATTAACTATTTTTGAATAATTTAAAAATAATCACAGAAATTGGCTTTGTAATGAGAATAGATGATAAAAGGAAGAGATAAATAACAATATAGTAATAAAATATATTTAAATTTTTTATTAACACTAACAGATTGAGAGAACACTGAATTCAAGTTATATTTAACTCCATGGCAGCAACTTAAAGTTATGATGTATTTTCTTAAGAAATTTTAGTTTCAATATCAGATTAAAAATGTTAATTAATCAAATTTAAAATTAGAAAAATTTTTTAATTAATGCAAAAATCTCTGTAATACAGATATTTTTAAAATAAATTTGTTATGTATATTCAATGGCAATATTATTAAAATAATTCTATAATTTTTTATAGAACAGAGAAATTACACGAAAAGACTTGATATAATTCTAAAAAAGATGTAACACCTGAATTGAAGATAGTAACAAATATTAATTAATTATTTCATTTACTAAATACCCTGTTGGATGAAAAAATATTATTTTATTTAAACTGATAAAACAGTGCAAAAGTTCTCTTTAAGTTACAAAAGTAAAAAGATAAAAAATGTTTGATTTTCAGAAATGATTAATAATTTATTACGTTGATAATGTCTAAACATCCAGGACGTAAAATATTTTGCAATTTTATAATAATTAACTTTATTACTACTTAACAGAGAAACATATTATATCAATGAATGAAAATGTAATTTATGTGGTTTATAGTGCATAAAAGCTTATTTGTTATTAGGTTTATTTATTATAAGGTGAGCTTATTTGTTATTAGGTCAGACTGATTTGAGGTTGTAAAAATGAATTATTGCTTAAGAATAGTTTTAATTAGAACATTATTTGGATTGTATTTCTGAATTACTCTTATAAGTAAAGTTTCTATTTTAAGCACATGATTTAAATATTTTAAAATTGCTCTATGCGCTATTAAACAATGTGCTCTAAATGTTTTCAATTTTAAGATATAAGCTTTACAAGCAAGAAATAATTTTATATAAAAAGTTTTCCTTAAGTCTCATTCTTTAATTTGTTTTCTGATGGAATTAATTTTTACTATTTGGGAAAGTATTATATAGGGGTTCTGGTATAAAACACACACAATGTGATGTAATGTATGTGTATATATATATATATATATATATATATATATATATATATATATATTATAATATAAATATAGTAAAAAGAAATTTAAATTTTTGCATGCAAATAAGTATATGGCTCAGATAATATATAAATCCGAGTTTTATTTGATAAATAAAATGGTTCAGTAAGCGCTATTTTAATATAACAAATATTCAGCCTGAGCTTTAGCGAAAAGAAGTATATGATTTTATGCCTATGCAGTATGAAAATTTTTACTCCACACCCAGATTGAAATCTATGTTAAACTTTGCACTTTTAGAGTAAATTTAAGATAAGCCTTTTGAACTATAAAAAAAAATATATAGGAAACTGATTGTCTATTGTGAAAGAATGGATCTAATATAATGGAAGATTCGCAATAGGATATATTAACATTTTTCTTTAAGGTGAAATTCATATATATATGTATATATATATATATATACACACACACACATATATATATACATATACATATATATTAACTTTATTCTTTATAAAATAGTAAAATGATCTCCTATTTTGTACTGAAAGTTATATTCCTTTTTGAAAATGGAAGTATAGTAATGCTTTTATATAAAATCGAAATGCACAGTTTATTGTCAGGAAATCTAGTGAAATAAATTTACCTTTTCTTTAGAGTTATCATTTCAAATTAAATCTTTTTATTTAAAAGGAACAACTTTAGTTTAAGTACACACACACATACATACATACATACATACATACATACATACATACATATATATATATATATATATATATATATATATATATATATATATATATATATATGTATATATATATGTTGTGAAATTTCCTAAATATATAATTTTTATATTTGCACTTTAAATTTTAAATGCATAGCTAGTAACTAATTCCAGTGTCTATGACTAACGAGGATTTTTGAATCGCAGTAGTAGGTCAATTGTTTGCTAGTTTTTCTCTTGATACAAGCCAAGATTGAACTTCTAATCAAATGAAAATTGCATTACCTGTGATTTACTATAACTCGCATAAAATATTTTTACTTCAAGTGGTCGCAAGGTAAAACTAATATTATCACGTTCATAAGCATTTTGATGTATTTATGAAATATATTTTCATTTTTGGTTTAAAGTTTGAAAGACGAAATTTAATCTTATAGAAATAAATATTTGAAATATTATTAATTTCTCAAATGTCAGAGTTTCACAAATCAGGTTTTAATATTTTTATTATTTTATTTACAAGTTTATATAAATGTAACATTTTTTTTTTCTAAAAAACAACTAATATTTTTTTTATAAAATGCTTCTTGACTGAATTTCAAATAAAATAAACAAGCAAATCACGAGAAATTTGAACTTGTCAAAGTCAAATATTTTATTTTCATGCTACTTATTTTCATTCCTTTTAATAAAGACGTTAGAAATCAAAATAAAGCTTCGCATTGGATTAAAATGTGTTGAAAATATAATAAATGCTTCTCATTGAAATATTAATCTTAGTGATACATATTTTTTCAGAATACTTCACAGACTTAAATAAATATTCAAACAGGATTACATTTTGCAATGAAATGCTTGACGTTTCAAAGAACTTTTAAAATATTTTTGTATATTCTAATACATGTTTATCCAAGTAGGCATCAAGAAAATATTTACTTTCAGATCATGTTGTTTGTAAAACATTCGAGGTGTTGTAAATATGGAAAAATTATTTGTTTACTTTTTGAATGTTTATAACATGATATTGGAATCCAGTTAATATCATCGTACACAGACAATAATGTCTCTTTAAATATCCACGAATTATTTTTTATAATAATTTGAATGTTATAATAAAGTCTTTAACCTTTTATTTTTGTTTGAAAGGAAATATTTTAGCTATGAAGATTTATTTAGTAATGTAACAAAATCACAGCATTAACTTCGGTGATTAAAATGTGAATAATTATAAAAAACATCAAATATTCTGAAAAATAGAATAAAATTACGGAGATAGGATATGCCCAGAACGGACGAAAAAAAAATTTGGAATTCGTGTTAAAATATAAAATTCAAAAGTTATTTTGGCTATGAAAAGCTAAATATTATTTTGTTTCTAAAACAACATTAAATGTAAATAAAGCTGCTGCATCCAGTAATGATACTTGAAGAACTGTGCATAGTAGAAAATATTTTGTTTTAATGGACAAACATCTTTTAATTAAATTATCTGCAAAAAAATGTAAAAAAAGAAAACAATTTGTTGCACCTGGAAAACATATTATCAGAAGATGCTTGATGTTCTAGGATTATTCATATGCTTACCAGCAAATTAGAATAAATTATTGTATTGTGTCACGTCTGTAAAGCAGCTGATACTTTGCAGAGGAAACTGTTGATGAAAACATTTAAGCATACAGAACACAGCACGTTAGTTGTTACTTTTTATGACGAACAGCATTCTAGAAGTAATTTAAGGAAGACAAGCGTACATAAATTGTACATATAGTAGGTATGGACTATATAGAGAATACTGAGAATATTTTTAAAATACCATCTATACAGGCTGTAACACACATAGACTGAGTATCGTGACATCACCATTCAACTTGAATTTTGATTTCAGTGGTATGGAAATGCAACGTGATTGGCTACTCATTATACAATCGGCCAGGTTTACGAGATCGATTTGAATCTTAATATGTTAGTTGACTCCTCTATTATGTTTTAATATCGACTCTTCATTCATTTCGTAAGATAACATTTTGTAATCTAGGGGATTTAGCTTTGAGTTATGAAAGAATTTTAATTTTGGAATGACAGGAAACAGAGATATTTAAAGCATAGGTTTGGTGGGAAGAGCCGGCCAACTTGTCTAGTGGTCAGTGTGCCTGACTACTGATAGGGAGGTCTTGGGTTCAAATCCCGGTTTAGGCACCATTTCTCTTTCTCTATCCTGTCTTTGTCCTTTCCTAGTCTCAACGCCTTCTATCAGTAAGAGTTAAGAAGATAAATATACAGCCAGTATGGATTTAAGTTATCCTACAATCACGATTGTGATTGTTTTCAAAACAAATGCCTGCATAAAAAAGATTGATGCATAAAAAGGATTGTTAATGTTTAAAATATAAAGATTATTTTTTTAAGTGTTCGATCTGATATCCTATTTTCTGGACTATAAGTCTGCATCGTGATTTCCATGATAGAAGAGCTTTTTGAAATATTTCCAGGGGTATTGCTTTCCATTCCTCTTCCACTACTTTCCAGAGTCCATCTATCGTGGTGGATTTACGTTTAGAAAGAGCATTTTTTAACAGATAAAGACCCAATAGTCCATAGATGAAACATCAGGAGATTTTGCAGGGATATGTTAAAAATGTATACGTGCAATACCTGTATTCGTCATCATTTTTTCAAAGAATGCAGTGGTAGTTTTCGAAGTATGACTTATAGATTTGTCTTGATGAAATTTCTCTCTTTGAAAGTCATTGGGATAAAGAATGGGGATTTCTTTTGTAAATATTGGTCGTAAAACCTTCTCCTGATAATAACGTGAGTTGATTTCAACATTTCTTTCCACTCTTCTTATTTTTAATTTCCCATTGTAGGAGAAACCTGCGACAATCATAAGCCCCTAACTGAAACTTTCTTTACATTGATGGAAACGGATTTGTACATTTTTTTCTCTTCATTTTCTATAGTAAATAGACCTTTTTTGTTACAGTCATTTAGGTAAACCTAATCTTCATCAAGGGTCACAATGTTTCTCCTTTTATCTCTTGCTAAGTGATTTTCATACAGGATTCTACAAAATGTTTTGCGTTGAGCCACATGTCTCGTCAAAAGCTGGTGAACATTATGTTTTTTTTTAGCATTTTTAAGTTGTACATACTGGTTTAATATTTTATTTATTGTTGCTGCAGATGTATTTATAGACTTTGCAATTGATATCTGTGTTGGCGGATTTTCTCTTGTTATCAAAGATTTCACTTTAGAAAAATTGAAAACATTACGTACCATGTACAGATATTCATTTGGAGTCTTCTTTCTATGTAGGCAAAATTATTTACACTTTTTACTTGTCCGATTAATAATATTGCTTATTTTGCACTTAGAAATTTTAATACCATATACTTCACAATGTTTTTGACTTCTGGAATAAGAACTTTTATCTTCGGAAAACGCAAAAACACATCCTTCTGTTCACAGCATGTTTATATGTGACATTTTGAAAGAAGAATAAATTTAAAAGTAGCAGACGATATTTGTCATTTCAAATAATAAGCTGCTGCTAAAAATGTTTATTCTAAAACATTTACTTTTTTCTAATTCGTTATCGAAATTATTCTAAAAATGTGTTAATACCTTCTGTATGTCCATAGTTATATAAATCTTAGTGCTTTAAAATATGCACACCATTCTTTTAATTGTTTCACTGAAAAACATCGAATCATACATTTCTAAGACTTTCAAAGAGGCGAATATTTAATAGTTTATTGATAAGCATTGTTCCCAATATATGACTGAGCACATGCTCTGTTAATTACAGCAAAAACGATATCTTTCATAGTTCAATTAATGTAAACTTTTATACACGTTCTTGCATATTTGGCAACT
Organism: Latrodectus elegans; assembly: GCA_030067965.1. NCBI lineage: Eukaryota > Metazoa > Arthropoda > Arachnida > Araneae > Theridiidae > Latrodectus > Latrodectus elegans. The sequence continues at coordinate 32,658,643 of CM057813.1, forward strand.
TGCCATTTCATATATGTGATCCTATTATCCTAATATTTTAACTGATTTACTTAATATGTTAGATTAAAATTTTTTAGTATTATAATACTATAGACAACTACAGAACTGAATATCATATCCGGTCATTATATATGCTGGTTTTCTCAAATTATAAAATTTTGCGATTGAAAACTCCTCCTAACTACCTTTTATTATATGCAATAAATCTCAAAAAACATAACTTGATGTGGTGAATATTAAATATCACATATAAGAAAGGATTTACGTTGAAAAAGTTGAATGTGCTTAGTGCTACACAAATGTTTTTATGGTAAACATAATGACCAGGAAAATCAATTTTCAAATAATGAATTTATTTTGTTATATATTATAATGTTTTTTGTAATCCAGCTTTAGTTTTTTATTACTTAGATTTGAAATATATTTTCAGTTTTCTAATTAACAATTAATAAATATTCTGTAAACAAGAAAATTTTGTAAATAGCTTACTAAACAATGTTGGCTTCCATAAAAATTATGATTTCTTTGTATTAGGTTTTCTAAATGGTATATTAATTTTCTTGATGATATTCGCTGAGTTAGTGAACCTATACAAGTCTACACAGCTTATTATTTTAATATTATAAAACATTATTTGGAAAACAAGCCATTTTTCTTATCTGCTTTGCTGTACCATTCATTACTTTCTACAAAAAATAGATAGTTCTTTTTATTTTTTTGTTTGAACTCCATAGTAAAATAACTAAAAAAATCTGCATAGAAGTGTCATGAGAAGAAAGGAAAGTTGTAGTTTATATTCAAATCTAATATACTATACACATTGCTCTGGAACTATTTCTATTTTTTCCTTGTATTTCACAACTTTTGTGTTCAATAAACCATTTACAACAACACTGTTATACAAATATGAGGAAAATTAATGAATAATATAAATTGAAAAGAAACATGTTTTCTAGACTTTTCTTTACACTAGGGGCGAAAACTAGATCAAAAGTAAACTGCTCTACAATATTTAGAAACAGATAGGAAAGTAAATTTGAATTTTATTTATTTTATTATATTCTTACTGATACAAAAAGATTTTCTGATATTTTTTAGCAATTTAATTATAAAAAATAAAATAAAACAAAAACTTTTGATATTTATTACCCTTGTGTTCTTTATAATTGGTTTGTTTCGTATGTTTAGCAACAATTCAACTTTGAAAATTCTTATCAATTTCAAATGCTTGAGGAAATTTCAATGCAAAAAGAAATAATTTAAAGTGCTCAATCGATTGTTTAATTTTCAGTATGATACCAAATTGAATATATTTTTAAAATAGAAAATGTGGTTTCTGAAAAATTCAGTTTTTGAAATTTACTTAGTTTCATGATGTCAAACTGACGTTGATAGATTACATGTAATTTTCTCAACAAATGTTCAGAAGTTTAATTATTTTTATAAATATATTATAAATTTTTTTATAAGTCATTTTTAAAATAAAATGTAATACGTATATAACCATTTAAATTATTAAACTTAAGTATTATAGGTTTTTAATTTAAGTGCTTTTTATACAGTAAATAACGTAAGTTAAATTTAAATTGAAAACATTTTGACAAAGTTGAATTGCAAAAGTTGCTATAAATTACTGTTATTTATAAGTAAAACATGAAATTTAAAAATTTAAAATCATAAGATAGATAAAATATTATTTTTAATATATGCTCAAATTTGAAAGTTTTTGTGGTTATAAAATTGAGTAGTCCATTCCATTAAATTTGAAATCTCTCTAATTTTTATGTAAAATGATAAATTATCAGAAAAATTGGAGCACATACTTCAAAAACATGAATATTGATGTTATCAGATTCTTTTACACCTTTGTTACAATCAAAATATTGTACTCAAATGTATTTATGTGTATTTTATAAATGCCATTATTCATTTGAATAATAATGTATCAAATACATTCCTTAGCAGACATCTGATCATGATATTTTCTGTTATTTTATCAATATATTATTGAGTTAGGTATTACAATCTGCATTTTTCCGATAAAAGATCGAATAAACTCTCATCTAAAAGTCACTTTATGAATAACTCAAAATTGATTTTAGATAAATCTATAAACAATTTATTGGTACTGATTCGAAGTACCAGACTTGAGTTCAGTTTCTCAATTATGGTTATTATCAGGTATAACATACAATACATCAAAATAATACTCAAGCTATTTAAAGTTACGATCAATCACTAAAAATATGTAATATAATTCGTTGCAGAAGTTTAGGCATTTATTTCATCAGCCGAATATTTTGAATGTGAAAATAGTTCATTGGATATTCGTACTAATTTAATTTGAAAGTTGTTTTATGGAAATTGTCTAGCTTTTTATTGATTTTTACAATTTTTTATAAAGATTAATAAATTGCTATGATTTCTTCATTAAAAAATAAGAATAAGGCTTAAAATATTAGTTTATAATAGAAAAGAGTACATATTATAATGCAGAATTAATATTAATCAAATTAAAATTAATTTCAGTATAAACAATTTATAAATATATAAAAAATCAAAAATCAAATAAATTTTATTATTTATTTAAAACACAGAAAACGAATTTTTAGGAAAAGTTTTTTAAGCAAATAAAAATTTTTATAAACAAAAATTACTATTCAAAATGTAGGAAAAAAATGCATAAAAAATTTAATATTTAATAAATTCAGAAGTAAACACGAATCATATTTTAAAGTCTTCTGAAAGAATAATAAATGTTAAAATTTAATGTCTTAACTTTTAAGCAATGTCTCTTAAATTTTAAAATCTGTTCACTTTTCTTAAATGATTTTCTCAGAAAAAATGTTAATTTAAAAAAATACAAGGAAATTGACATTGATGAATATAATTACCTTTTTATGCATTTGCGTCTTTATAGAATTAAGATAAATATAAAAAATGATTATATATATTTGATAAAAAATTTAAGCAAGATTTTCTCAGAAAAATTTAAAAATATTAAAACAAACAGGTCTCAAACTGCACCAAATGGCCAAAAAAATGTGTGTTGGAATAATTTAAAATAATTTCAAATTAAAAAATACATTTACTTAAATGCATGTACATTAATGCATGATATAATATTAATGTTTAAGCACCTAAATGAAGTCAAATAAATTTATAAAGAAGATTATGGCAAATCAGCATTTATTCTAAATACACTGTTTCCGAATACTGAAATCTTTACTGCAATGTAAGCAATCAAATAGTCTTCAATTAAGTAGTCAGATTTTAAATTTTAAAACTAAACTGACTTACTTATTCTTTCTAAAATCTTTGATGCAATTGTAAGATATTAAAGATTAAAGATCATTGAGTCATATATATATATACATGTGCATATATATATACATGTATATATATATATATATATATATATATATATATATATATATATATATATATATATATATATATATATATATATATATATATATATATATATAATTTCTTTCTAATAAAAAATTTATGAAATTATTTTTCTACGAGAACCGAAAAGTTTTTCACAGTGAAAATATGAAATTTTAGGAGAGTTTTTATCAGTATTATTTAACAAAATTAACGCAAAAACGCAAAGAGCGATTAATGTGTATATGATTCCAATGATGTATTCAAAAATGGCTGATTTTGAATCTATGAATCTTATTAATACATGACAATAAAATAAATATTTCTCGGAATAATTGCCAAAAAATTATTTATAATGTACTATAAATCATTTTTTTTAAATCTACGTAAAATGTTATTATTTCAAGATAACTTGGTTTGCTAGAAACTTATTTTTTATTTATGTTTACTTTTTAACAAAGGGGAGGAATATTGCAAATATTGCAAGAAATATTGCAAACTATTTATAAAAATTCTGATCAAAATCCTAATCAAATAAATTTCTTATATTTACTTATTATTATTTAATTGCATAGAATTTTAGTACTTATGTTTGTAATTTTGATTGGCTTATGGTTTGAGTTTATATTATATAAATTTTTTTGATAAAATAATATTTCACTTTTTGAAACGTTTTTTAAGATATTGTCTAAAAATTCAATGCTAAAATATATTTATTATTAAGAATGGTAAGCACAAAAAAATATTAATTAAAATATGCATAATATTAATGTCATAGAAGATGAAAAATCTTACATTAATCTTATCCAACTGAATAATATTTAAAAATGCTTTCAATTCAATAAATTATTTATTTTAATTTTGTTTTGATACTCTGTAATCTGTAATTAATATCAAAGTATTTTAAATGATATATCTCCTCATGTATTCTAACTTCACAGGAATTTTTACGTAATACCTATAATACCGAAAGACATTAAAATATTAACAGTTTTATCCTTATTACATCTAGATAAAGTTGCCAGTTTATTAAGTTTCTTATAGATATCAAAACATTTTTAATTTAAGACATGAGTAAGTTATGCAATATATTCAGTTTTTCCGAGAAATATTTTAAATTATAATCTCTTGGACTTACTGAATATAATTATTTTAGTGCAGGAACATTTTTTATAGTGTGAAATGGAATTGTCATTTAAGATTAAAATAATTATTTCTGAATAAAGATTTTATGAGTTTTTCTGGATATTAGTTATATTGTATTTATAATACATATCTGCAGTAAAATTTTACACTTATAGAAATTTGTTAACTATTATTATTTAATTTTCCTACTTTTAAACTTGAAAAATAGAATTTATTTCGTAAATCATAAGAATAGTGAACCAAAACAAATGAAGGCACATATTTATATTGCAATCATACGTTATCTATAAAATTATTTTCAGAAAATAAAAAGAAGTGTTAAACTTTGATTAAATACTTTAAAATAGGATATTTATAATGTACTATATGCCGCAAATAAAGCTGAACATAATTTGAACTGATATTTGAATGTAAACTGTGTCAAAAGTTATTTCAATAAACCCATTAAGGACAGTAGCTCAATTTTTACAATCATAAACAAGAAATAAGTTGATAGTATTATCAATTTGTTTTGATAAAGTCTTAAAATAGTGGGTCGTTTTCCAGTTGCAAATATATCAGTTCCCATTACTTTACACTCCTAGAAGTCATTTTCAAAATCAATTTAACTACTAAAATAAATCTTGTAAATTACTTTTGAGGATACCTAGAATACATTTGCATATAATGTTCTTACTTTAAAGCTGAATCTATCAGTGAAAGACACTTTTAAATAAACAGGTATGTCATAAAAATACAAATTTTATGGGTAATTACTTATTTCCGAATATGTGAAATTCAACTTCTGTGAATAAGATATTTTGAGAAATATTTGTTTTAAATGGGGAGACATCAATAGTTTGAATGTGATTAAAATAACTTTAATGTTGAGAAATGCCTAAATATTTAATGTTATGATTTAAAATATTTCGTTTATTGGGCCATTTTTCTTTGTAAATTGGTTTTAAAGATGTAATGCGTTTAATATCATAAATTGAAATGCTTATGATTTATAATGATATTAATCACATATGCACATGAAATTGGGCTAAAATTTCAATTTAATTTAATAAGAAATTTCCACATTCAACTAAAAGAAGATTTTCAGTTAATTACCTTTAATTTAAAATATAAATTTGAAATTTTACTTCAGCTTATTTTTTCAGTTTACTTTATTATTCATTTAAAAAATTTAACAATGTAAGGTAATATTTTTAAAATTACTACTAATACTCAAATTTATGGAAACTTATAAAAATACATTAATAATGAATACTACTTCAAAGTAAATATTAAAAAACACTTTAAGAAAAATGTAATAAATTGATTAATATACATAACTTTAGTTATATTTTATTATTTTTAATAAGAACTAATAACTCTGCTACAAGTACACAGATTTTAATATGACTGCAATAAATAAATATAATATTGGTTTTCACGCAATTTAAAATTTGTATTACATGGCTTTAAATATTACTTGACATGAGGTTTTTCAAGATAAGTAGGAATCAATTTACTCCTGCGAATCAAATATCTTTCCAATAAAACGTAATAAGAATAAAAACTACTAAGTTTTGTAATTAAGTTTATAGTTAATTGAATAAACGAAAAAAATTGAAAATGAACCTGAAATTACGTGTTTTTAAAGTAAATATTAATTATCTTAATATTCTCACCGATTAGAGGATGACCAAACACAATCAGAAGTAACAGAAGATATTATAGTTTCACAAAATGTTATTTCCAATTTCTGAATTATTTTTCCTGGATATGCGGGCTGAAGATCAGGATAAGATCGTAAACGTGCAATAACACCCGATCCTGAAGAGGCCCCTTTGTCTCTACATCTTCATTATAGCTTTTTTTTATTTGAAGGGAACGTGACACTAGAAACAATCCTCCTATCGAGAATAAGAAAGTGTCTCATTTTGTGAAGGGATATATGATGGTCTATATTAGCATGTACACTTATGGCTTTACGGATCGCTGTATTAATGGAAATGGTGCTCTGACTGATAAAGAGATGTGATCCTCAGACTTATCGTAGCCTTTTATGCAACAGAAATTGGAGAGGATTTCCTGTTAACGAATCATAATTGCAGATCACATCATGCTAAATTGTGAATCATGTCCACTTTGAGGTAGGAATCATAATAATGGATTGGCCAGCATATTATTTGGACATTATAAGCAAACGGGATATGACGTCTACCAGCCCAATAAATTCTCCAAGAGCTGAAAAGAACTTTTCTGGGGTAATAGGATAGAATACCGCAGCTTCTCTTTAATAGTTTTATTTATTTGATGCTTGAATGGTGATCAATGTTGCTGGCTGGTAGAATAAATCATATCCCTACTAAAAGTGATTTTTTATGGAGAAACCTTTTATTTATTTTTTCCTGTGTCCCAACCATGTTTATTTTTGTTTTGTATCTAAATGCCCTAAACCGCCTTCTTGTCTTCGAATCATATGCCGTTTTTGTCTCATATAGTCTACTACGCCGGGTCACTAATGTATCAATAAAACAAACAGTTCTCTAAATGGAAGGTCAACTTGCAACCTCAATATACTTTACTTGTTTTGTGCAATGTATATCAAAAAAGTATTTCTGATCCTTTGCAGTAGAATCAAAGTCAGTGTTTCTATTTTTGTCGTATATTTTTGGCATTTTCATGTTTATTATTTGCTTAAATTTCAAGAAAATAATATAGGAATTGCAGATGTTACTTAATGTTACAGAAGTATTCTTATAATAAAGTTATAAATAAAGGTTCATCAATATTTTCAATTCTTACTAATGGGAAGACATATTTTCATTAATGATAATCTTTAAAATTATAAAGGCCAATAGCTTAGAACTATAAATCTCGAAGCTATTGTCCAAATGTATTATAATTGCTATTAGAGGACATACAATATCTTTTACAGAGCTTTTATGATGGTTTTCATGGAATTTTAATCTTCTTTTTTGAGTTATTTAACCAGTTTATTTTGTACTTCATACGACCTCTTTTAGAAGTAATTCAGCATTTTTTAATATTGAATTTTGGCAATTTCTAATGCTTTATAATTATATATATACTTGTTCTTGAAAGATTTATGGATAGATAGCTTAGATTTTTATTAAAGTTTAAACATTTTAAATATTGTTTTCAATATAATCGTAAAGTGCAGTCATAGTGGCTGCCTATTCTACATTTGTTCCTGGAGGCACATAGGTACGACGAAAACAGTGTAATCGACTCTCAGATGACTTGTACCTAGGATGACCGAAAGACGATAACGACATAATATTATTTTTTCCAAAGTAAGTTACAAAATTTCTAGGATGCTTATGTTCACTGGTTAGATCATCCATGAAAATTGAGCATTTGAATTCTTAATTCCCGAAAACACCAATTGAATAGCTCAACTACAATGAATCGGGAATCCTGATCTAGAAATAGGCAATCTTCAGACAAAATAAATATATGTTTTTTTAATTACAGTTAGGGACTGGAAAGAGTGTTATAACCAGTGCAAGTGAATGGTCTTCATAACGGAGACTACCAAACTACGAGATGACTCCCCAAACCATTACGGAATCACTACTTGATTTCTCTCTAACAAGAAGGCAGTCATGGTTATTGGCGTCTACAGGGTTTCCCCTTAAATTAACATGCCCCATCATCAAAAATTGAGAAAAATGGTACTAGAGCTCTTCATTGAGCTGCAGTCATATTTATCTCTATGGTCTTACTTGTGGAATCTATGCTCCTAAATGTCTTTAACTCAGATAAAATATTTAATGCTATTGCCTGATTTTCAACAGGGCTTAAGGCCCCTTAAAATGTTTTGGAACTTCTTGCTACCAATTTGTAAGCACAATTTGATTGCCTTCTTAAATGCTAAGATGGTGGCTCCCTTAGGGACCTCTTAGAGGTATGGATCACAATTGGTGTTGGGAAGATTGCACCCTTTAATTTTAAAGTAGAGTCCGAAATATCCCCACACACTTATGTATGTATGTCTTTGTCAGTTTGGTTTTCCTGCTCCAATTGTTTTGGTTGCATTGTTTAGTCCTTATTGTTGTGTACTATTATGACTTCCAACACGGTGCCTATTGATACGCTCGACAACTTCATTATTATGGTTTTGATTCACCGACCAGAACATTCGACTGTTTCCGTTCTTTGGAACATTGACTTTAGTTTCATTCAAAACAAAATTAAGCAAACAATTATGTACAATACACTCCATGAGACGTTTAAGATTATAAGCAGTATAGTAAATAACTGGTATTTGCGAATTTAATTTAGTCTTACGTTATCACACATGGATGTCATTGTTTTCAATGACATTACTACTAGCAATCCTTTCACTATCAATAGGACTAAAAACATTTCGAAGGAAAATGTATTAATATTTTAGCAGTCATATTTCTTTAATTTGTCTTATGAACAAAAATAATGTGAGTGTGTTTTTCTCCAAAGTAGAAACTAATTTTTATAATCTTAATGTAACTTCAATTGATAAACCAGAAATTTTCAGTTATTTACAACACAAGTAGGAAATTTTTTTGAAAAGATGCACAGCATTTTTAAATTTCAAGTAAAAAAATGATTACTTTTTTACAGAGATAAAATAAGAATTGGAATCTTTCTATGAACAATGAATTAAAAATGATCTTTTTTCACTAACTACTACTTGGATGTTTTTGAATAGCAAACGATTATTTCCATGTTGTTTTCTAATTATGATTATGACAAATATTATATTGTATTGAATTATATTTTTGCATTACAATATTTTCTACTTGTTGTGGTATAATACGTATATTTGTATTTTGTGAAGGCTTCTAATCATCTGATTCCCTGTACATCATGGTATTCATTTAGATTTCAATTTATTCAAGCTCTATACTTGACAGCCTCTCTCAGTTGTATGCGCATTTCTTTTTCATGTAATGTATTATGGTCTTTAGCCTATTCTCATAAGACTATTCCCGGTCTAATTAGCCTTCGTGTGCAAAAAATGACCATTGAGCGATAAACAAACCAAATCAAACCATAAGACTATTCCAGTATTTTTGTGTTGCAGTTTTCCTTTTTGAATCCTGATCTCTCTCTTTTTTCCCTTTTTCTTCATCATTTTTTATTTCTCATTTTTAAGATTGATGCAAATTTTCTTTTAATTTGTGGAGACACTATACCTTTTTTCCAATGATTATCTTTTTATCATCAAATTAGTATGTAACTCTTACATTTTCAAGGAGAGATAAAAAAAATTGCACCTCTTAACCCTCGTTTCATCACGCAAAAATTCAAAAGATGACACATTGCTTTTTATTACTATAGAAGACTACTACTCTTCTGCTGCAAAGGAAAATGGTTATCACATGTGTAAAACTTAAATGATACCTATGAGCCTAATGGAGGTTTTAGGTGCATCGTAAACTTTCACATAAATACGATTTCATTTATTGCATTATTGTAACATTGTTTTTATGCATTTTTTCCCTTTGCATGAACATATATTTACAGAAAAAAATTGTGTAAATCAGTTTAGAGCTATACGAAATTGAACCTACTTTCTGACCTACTCTCATAATGTTTACATTAGCTTGCATCCCATTTTAACTAACTCAGGCAGTTAAGCACATCAACGTTTCATAATTTTGAATTATATGCAACCGACTTGATAAGTATTTGATTTGCATCCTCAATTTTATTTTAATAATAGTAAATTGAAATTTATGAATATTTAACATGATACGTATTAAGAACTGAAATAGATTTTCTATCATATTTCATGTACGTAAATTTATAGATATTCATATGTAAAGACATTTTTAAATTTCAAAAAACAAAATATTTTGTGCTTTGATGTTTCAAAATAGGTTAGTTTATGAGCACATTACTAGCTTTTAAAGTACATTTACTAACCAGAATTTTACATAAATATTTTAAGAATTTTTATATTGAATTATATTACTTTCTTGAACTTATTTAATTTTGGAAATTAAATGTGACCGACAGTTAAAAAAACTAACCTAACATTAAATACGTACATCAACTTCATTACTTAGGATCTCTTTGCGCAATATTCTTTACGATTTAAAGTACCGGGTGATCCAAAAGTCAGGACGAACTTTAAAAATGAATAATTCGAAAACGAATCATGATACAAAGATGTGGTTTGCACTAAACGGATAAAAAAGAAACTGGGTTTTGTGTGGCAATAAAAAATAGTTCTGATTGCGACCAATAGATGGCGCTGTTGGATTTCTGATGCAGGATTATGCAAAGCAACAAACGATATAAAAAGAAGCAACTGCAGCAAGTAATGGTAGTCGAAGCTGGTATGCATCGAAATGCTGTCCATAGTTGAGAAAGCCCTCTTAGTTAAACTGTTTTATAAGAATTTGAAAAGTGCCATTGCGGCATTGCGAGCATATCGCTACATGAAGGGTATGCGAGATAGCAAAGGACCAATAACGTCTTCTGCATTGAACAAAATTGGGAAAAAATTTGAAACTACAGGTTCTTTGGCGTCACGTCAAAGAAGTGGACGTCCCTCAACTGCAGCTGCTGTTGCCACGACACGGGGAGTGCAGTGCTCGAGAAGTTTCGAGGCAGACAGGAGTGTCGTACGGAAGTGTCTGGAGAGCTCTGCGAGTAATTTTGCAACGGTATCCCTACAAGTTGCAACATAACCAAGAACTGAAATCTCCTGACTTCGACTCTCGCCGACATTTTGCGAATTTGATCTCCAATAAGATGGAAGAAAAGCACGACTGGCTTCACACTGTGCTTTGGACAGAAGAAGCATATTTCACACTCTCTGGCGCTGTTAACACCCACAATTGTCGAGTGTGGACCACAGAAAATCCACATGCATTTGTTGAGGTACCCTTACAACAGCCTAAAGTGACAGTCTGGTGTGGCTTCACTGCTGATTTCATAATTGGTCCATTTTTTTCGAGGAAGTCACACAGACAGGTTTCCAAACAGTTTATGTCACCGGTAAGAGATATCTAGCACTGTTACAGAACAGCCTTATTTCTGAACTGCACTCCAAACAGTCACATTTATGCAAGATGGAGCACCACTTCATATTTCTCTGCCTGTGCAACGCCTGCTACGCTCAACATTTGGGGAGGATCGCATTATCAGTCAGTTCTTTAATCACGCATGGCCTCCAAGATCTCCCGATCTCACACCCTGTGACTTTCGTATGTGGGGCTTCTTGAAGTCAAAAGTGTACCGCGACCAAACGGCATCACTAGCAGCACTGAAAGAGGCCATCCACGAAAATGTGTCTTTTATAACGCAAGAAATGCTATTAAATGCTGTGGTGACTCGTCTCACAGCTTTACTTCTGAATGATGGACAGCATATTGAACATTTACTGTAGTAGGTATTAATTAACTGTAATTAATCTGACTTCATTAATCATTTTTTCATTTGTAAATCATCTTTTGTTTCAATAAAACACTATAGCGCCAACTGTTGGTCGCCAACAGAACTATTTTTTTCATTCCTATACAGAACCCGGTTTCTTTTCCATCCGTTTGGTGCAAACCGCATCTTTCTATCGTGATTCGTTTTCGAATTATTCATTTTTAAATTTCGTCCAGACTTTTGGATCACCCGGTACTTCTATTTAATTACGTTATAGGAAATTTAACTTCAGTGTAAAATTATTGTTTCAAGTCAACTGAATTGAAAGAATTATCTATATACCATCAATTTTAAAACACAAGAAGCTCCTTAGTAGAATGTCAATCCTACTTTGAGTACATTATTTACATATGTAATGAATTTTTGTTAAAGATTGAAGTTGTAAAATAGTTTAAATTTCCACTTAAAGAAGCATTTAATTTATAAATGAATGTTCCACGCTTATATATATATATATATATATATATATATATATATATATATATATATATATATATATATATATATATATATATATTTTAAAAGATTTAGTTTTAGTATGAAGTGAGATGAGAAATATTCACGAGGAGGTTGGTGAAAACTCCGAAGGAGAGATATAATATGATAAATGTCAACTTTTATAATGTAAATTCTTTGTTTAGAAAGTCTAGGAAATGAAGTTAATATAAACAAATGACGGCCTTAAGCTGTGAACTGTGTACTTCGAAGTTTAATTTTCATATGAGTTTTCCTTTGACCTTTTCCTGTTGAAACATTTCATTTCCAGAAAGCAATTAAGCAAAATTCCATTTTCACGAAAATTCATCTTCACATATTCGGTGGAGAAATTATAAAAGTAAACAGAGAAATCAAATGAGAGCTCTTCAGCTTCTCTCTAGTTAGCAAAATCATGATTATTGCCATTCTTATAAGTGAAGATATTTTTCAGTAGTTTTCATTTATTTTAATTAAATCTTCGTGATAAATTTATTTAACTTTTAAGACTTAATGAAATATTTCGTAAAAAGTGAAGTGTCTGTTAAAGCCGTTTTCACAATATCTAATGTATTCATTTTGGATTTGATTAAATTATGTATCTATTTGTTAATAGTAAAACAAACGCGCACAAGAAGTTGAAATTGTTATAGCTAAATTTTATTTTCATTTCAATGTTATTATAATATCCTTCAATTATATATAAATTTCACGAATTAAATGAAATAAGAGTTTTGCTTCAGCACTTTTTCCTCTTAATTTTTAATACTGCGTTATATTATGACTACTCTTGTTGAGAACAATGCACCATAAATTTAATTGTCTCTAAAGAATATCTTATTTGTGTGAAGCTTCTGGTCAAATTCTCTTAAATTATATTATTGCTGATAATTTTTATTTGAATATTAATTATAAAATTTATTAACAAATAAAATGCCTTACTAGATTATAAAGTCAAATACCTAAGTTTTTTAAATAATGTGATTATTACTGAACCACATTTCGAGAAACATAAACTAAATTCAAGACTGCTTAAAAATTCTTGACATTCATTGTTTGGATTGTGCATGATAATAAGCTTCAGTTTTAATTCTTAACATTA